>BMAT01008554.1:49359-60532 GCA_019649035.1 Elysia marginata | reverse complement strand
CAGAATCTTCAACATGAAGCAACCACGAAGTCAAAAGTTTTAAATTTTTTTTTTTTTAATTTTTTTTTTGGAAAGACCAACAAAGGCAGTTTGTGGTAATGGTGTGGGTGTGGAAAAAAGGGGGAGGGGGGTAAAATTGCACAGCATGGGGTTTTCACTACCAATTTGGGCACAGGTAGTTATAGTTGCTGACTTGAGGTAAACTTGTACATTTTGTGTTAAATGGCAGTTATTTTTCGTTAAGACCCCTCAAACTTGACAGGTCTCGGTGTACTGGTTATTTTTACTCTGTTAAGTAAACTATATAATCATATTATTGTCCTTTCAATTTTAGCGATAACTTAACTAGGTTAACGAAAGCACACACTTTTCCTTGGACTTCCTTTTCACCACACGTCACAACATAATGAAAGCAAAATGTAATTATAAGTTAATTGTTAAAATAGACTTAATTAGTTTTTCATCGTTAAATAATGACATAATTATTTTGTTTCGATTCTTTACAAAACTGTATTTTTCGTTACGTCATTGCGACTTTATTGTAAGAACCTTCATTTACGTATATATAAATCTAAAGATAAGCTTAAAATCAGAATACCAAAATACCTTGTGACATAAAAGTTTGACACCCTAACAGTACAATATGCCATTTTTGGCTTAAATTTTTAATATGATTTTGTTTATTTAAAAAACGCATTTCTTTGCTTAGAAGTGTTTTAAACACAAATATTCGAATGAAAAAAAACAGACTTAATCCTATATTTAACATAAAGTTTAAGGAACAAGGAATAGGGTCTCGATTATTCTTGGCACATGGCTTATGAGGTATTTCACTATAATTGCTTTCCTTAGCGCATTTACTTTAGTTACCCAATTAGTGCTGGACAGGAACAATATTAATGTTTGTGAATCCAGGACTTTTATAGAAATAGTTGAGTACCCTATCGATTGAGACAATGCTCACCCCAAGCAGGTACATTGGAACTTCTCAATTCAGACCCACTAAAAATAAGAGCATCCCTCTTATGTGACTTTAAATTTGTGGCCATCTCTTGTATGGGAATTTTAATTTAACCCCTGAACTTACACCCCGCCCCTATCTCCACCCCTCTTACAAGACATGTTTTATCAGCAATTTTCCAGATCTTTCAGGGGCTCTACTATATTCTAAAAAGGGACTTTAATTGCTGTGAACTGAAAGGAGTGTTTTAAAATACAGACAGATGTTTTATAAAGTATAATAAGCCCGGCTTTTGTCAAAAGAATTGTTTTCATTCATTAAGTAGGCTTAGGCTGTATTACGAAAGGTCGCATCTAATAAACTTCCTATTCTTGAAAATAAAAATTCGAAGAAAATAATATGGCCCCTTAAGCAATAAATAGTGGAGGCAGCCACTGCGCAATCAAATGACTGAAATATTTGAAAGGTATGAAATTGGCAGTGGAGAGAATTAGACTTTAAATGGAAATCCCCGAAATGTCAAAAGCCAGAGGCAGACATTTCGCGCACTACCACATAAAGCCTACTTCTCTTCACTGCTCTTTTTCATACATTTGTAGCGACAATTTTCAAGAACCTGGGCTGAAAATTAATAAATGGTTGAGAAAATAAACTTGGAAACACAGTTGTGAGAAAAACGCAAAAGAAAAGAAAAAAATACCTGAAAAAAGAGGAATTAATCATGCTTGAAAGTGAATTTTTGGCTAAATATACTTCAGATTCGCCCTAAATGGCTTCACGTATCTTGAGCTAACATGTTAAAGGTGTAGAAAAGATTAAAATCTGAAAATCACTATTTTATGATGAAATCAATTTTTTTGGACCCGCTATCCTCCTTTAGTGACAGAACAATATTATGAAAACGGATATGCACGTATACAGTTTGGAAATAAGACTCGTAAATACTATTCCATTTATTATGTTCCTGAATCGATAATGTAAAAATTCGTATGCTTTTGAAAATTTGAATGTTTCAAGACGAGAAATCCTTTTGATATTAAATTATCTAAACGTTTAGTTCTATTAAGTCATAACTAAGATCTTGTAACATTATATGTAATGTAAACAATTTTAAAAACTCATATGGAAATACAACATAGATACACGTAAGATCAGGGGTATGTAATCTTTCAAAATAATGTAAAATGATACTCTCTTTTCCTTACAAAATTATTAATAAGCAATATACACCAAAGAAAGAAAGAAAGATAGATCGATAGATAGATAGATAGATAGATAGATAGATAGATAGATAGATAGATGAGTAGACATACAGCTAGGTAGATAGTAAGAAGCATAAATTAAAACCAAAGCCAAACGCACAGGCAGTGAGATGGGCATCTCGTAGATAGATAGTTATTAGACCGACAGACAGGCAAATAAAAAGATAGATAAAAAGATAGATAGATAGATAGACAGATAGATAGATAGATAGATAGATAGATAGACAGATAGATAGATAGATAGATTCTGACCAAACTAAACCAGGTTTAAACGATTGTGTAAAAAAGTGTTTATTTCTTTTTACAAATATTTTCTTAAATAGTAAACGACTTGCTATTTCCTTAAACAACTCCTTTTCTTTCCATGTTTAAACTCTTAGGAATAACATTCGCTTAAATCTAGGCCTGTCCCCGTGCGTCAGCGTGTTGACTTGTGATAAACATTATGCTCCTTAAAAGATCCGCGGATCTGGTCTGTGGTGGTCTAGCACAACAGGATCTGGAATAATACATAAGTCTTAGCTATGGCTTCCATTTTTCTTTTTTGTCCCGCTCTATTTCACTCAAATAGATTATGCTAAAAGAATATTAGTACCTTTTAAGAGCTATAAGCGTAGCGTTAGGTAGGTGTTTTTTGCGAAGTTTGAACGAAGTGGTTCAATAGATTATAAAAAAAAAATGAACAGGATGTTTTCCCGTTCGTATTCCCGAGAAAGAATGACACTTTGAATTTCGTCAACGTAGTTGACCAATTTAACTAATAAGATAAGAGTCACAACGACATAGGCTAAAACATCAACCAAAAGCAAGCTCATTTATACTTCAACCCACAAGTCTTAGTATGTGACTGTCTGCCTGTGAGAAAAATTGAGAGGGACAGAAGGGTAGGCAAAAGAAGTCAACACTTTCAAACCTAAATCATTTTGACAAGGTTTTCTACATACAATTTTTCTTGTCAGTCTATTTTGTTAATCGAACCAATCTCATCTATCTATCTATATATCTATCTATCTATCTATCTATCTATCTATCTACCTACCTACCTATCTATTTATCTATCTTCTATCTATCTATCAATCTATTTATCTAGACCTATCTATCTATCTAGGCCTATCTATAGATCTATCTATCTATCTAGGCCTATCTATAGATCTATCTATTAATCTAGTCCTATCTTCCTATCTATCTATCTATCTATCTATCTATCTGTCCGTCCATCCATCCATCCATCTATGTATTTATCTTTCTACCTATTTGTCTAAAGTATTTCCTATTTTACCTCTTGGTAAATTGTAAAACTGTATTTGAAACTCTGAAGCCACTTTTTCTGCAATGATGGGTGAAAAACAATGTAACGTCTTCAGAATCCGCAACCTTTTTTTAAATTGTTGTTGTTGTTGTTATTGTTTACAGCTTTTTATTGATGAAGAAAAGTTTACACCTTTTTCATCTATAGAATTAAAAAAAATATATATCTGCGTTGTAGCTGACCTGCTAACAGACCCATCTTTGTAGTGTTTTGAATAGATGACATGACGTAGTCATAGGTTAGAATGTTTAGCTGTTGACTACTTCAATGCCCCCATGTCATACGTTCCGCATCAGTGGTTTTCTAGACACACGACCTTTCAGATGTAACTTGCGGTTCGGTCAGTAGCTTGGACTTCCTATGTACAGAGTATGCACTGGCGCCCTAGACCATCAGAAGGTCTAGACTGGGCCCAAATACGCTGGAGATTCTCCACCGGTCTTTAGGCCTCTTTATTTTTCACTTGATTGCACTGCAGGCATAATGTAGGATTTAACACTTTTTATGCTCTTCAAGCGCAAAAAAAACAGGACCCTCACTTTCTCGTTGCGATATTAGAGACCTTTAGCACACGCACTGTGTCGCACTACGCGTACGTGAAAATCGGGAAAGCAGATTGAGTTACTATAAAAATAATGAAACCAGTTTCTAAAAATAGACCCACAGACGTTCTATTTTTAGAAACTGATTTCATTATTTTTATAGTAACTCAATCTGCTTTCCCGATTTTCACGTACGCGTAGTGCGACACGGTGCGTGTGCTAAAGGTCTGTAATAATTAATAATAATTACGTGTATTCCCCCAAAAAGAGTGACTTTTATTGAAACTATATATTTATTGGGCGAAGGTGTGCACCTTCTTGAGAAGCGAGGATTTAATGTAGGCCAATAAATTTTAATAACTTCTTGGTTGTACAAACAGAAGCCTATGGAAAGCTTACAGTTTTAGACCATCTTTAGAAGTAACTACTAAATAAACCTAGAAAGCACCTTATAGTATTTTATTTTAAACCTACGAAAACCTAAACATCGCTCTCCCATCTTAACCAAGATTCCTATTTCCAGATTACAGTTAACATCTGTACTCATTTTGACTAAAGATAGATGCAGCAAATATATTTTTGATACCCCCCCCCCTAAAGTATAACCAGAGTGGTTTTTTCTTAAATTCGTACCACAAGTACTTTTACAATTCGTCCATAAGACTGAAAATTTAAAAAAAATGACTGGTAATTTTGTCTTGAGTTTTGCCGATTCGGTTTTCTTTGTGGTTTTTTTTTCAACAAGTTAAGCCTACCCTTTAGGCCTACTGATGCTGTTTATCGCATCGACTACTACTCAATACTATGCCCCAGTTCAAAACTACGAAGAGTTAAAAATCTAAGGACTTATCACCTTAAACTTTAGAAATGATTTGCTTGATTATTCGTTTTTCATTTGTGTGTTAATAGAGACGATATTTAACACTTTTGGTCTGAAGCCTTTGCAATTAAGCCGTTGTGCAACAATGATAACTGCAGCCACTTCAACATCGAATAAGAGAAAGATAATAATAATAATAATAATAATAATAATAATAATAATAATAATAATAATAATAATAATAATAATAACGAAGAACATTTATATAGCGCTTTTACAAAAAAGCTCACAGCGCATTAGACAACAGTAACATTGACATCTTTCAATACACATTCACAGAACAAACAAAAACAGGTACATTTGGAATAGGTGCGCTTTTAACGCAGACTTGAACTCTTGCGAGTCCTTGATCTGTCGAATGGGCTGAGGAAGCGAGTTGCAAACGCGAAGGGAGCATATGAAAATGATTTTTCTCAATAGGTCTAAGCTTTCACTGTAGGTACAACTAACGAATCTTTACTGCTACTGCGCAACGTGCGAGATGATTAATTTGTAAACGCTAACCACAGATGTCAAATACAATAGTGCTTTGTTTTGTAGAACTTTGTGACAAGGTACAGCTAACTTAAATTTAATCCTAGTAGCTACAGGAAGCAAAGCAGATCTACAAGAAGCGGTGTTACATGCTCTCTTTTGTTCTTTTCTAGGACCATCCTGGTAGCATTATTCTGAAACCTCTGAAGTCTCTGATTAGATTTTGAGGGAAAATTACATAGCTTAAAATTACAACAATCAAGCTTAGAAAAGATAAAGGCTGATACAAGACACATCAAGGATGTTTTACCTAGAAAAGATAATTATTTCAAGACTTTCTTCTTATTGCGACTGATTATTTGCCCCTTTTAAAATTAACTTTATTTTAAAATTTGGATTGATGAGGGCTGAGGTAGACATATATGGAGAGAGGCGAGGTGTGAGATGTCTTTGTAATTAGCATGCACTGCAACTACTATGTTTCAGGCGACTTGTTTAAAAATATCGATTTAATTGATTTTTTTAAACTATTAAAAGGTTTAGAGCCTACAACTTGTACAAGCTCGTTACTGCTTGTCCTACCCATTTGGTTCAATCAATACTACGTATTATCTACTGCACAACTGGCTCTTAAAAGATACCGGTAGATAGGTAGATAGATAGATAGATAAATAGATAGATAAATTAAAAGATTTTCATTTTTTTATGTCTTGAAATACAGTGCTCGACTTGTATAAGGAGCTTTTTTAAAATAAATTGGAGCCTAGTTTGTTACGACACAGTGTTTCTCGCCGTCCGTTGGGACAGCGCTTCATCAGGTGCCTGTTTACTTTCCGTTTACTAAATAGATAGATAGATAGATATATACATAGATAGATAGATAGATAGATAGATATATATATATATAGATAGGCAGGTAGATAGATAGATAGATAGATAGGTAGGTAGATAGATAGATAGATAGATAGATAGATAGGCAAATGGAAATGAAGGGAGGGAGAGAGAGAGAGAGAGGTAGTGAGAGAGAGAGAAAGAGAGAGAGAAAGGATTAGAGTTGAGAAATATAGAGAAGGACAGGGGAAAGAGGTAGTTTTACAGGTATTGACTTTATTTCTAAATTTCGTCTCACATGCATAGCTAGGTGGACGTGGCAATACTAAAACTCCGTGAATTGACAAAAAGAACACTGAAAGAAAAAAACAACTGGCAGATACGTATATCCCCAGAGTTTGTTGTTGATGTGCAAACCATTAGCAATAATTTTTTTACAAACTTTAAGAACATTGTGTTGATCGATTGGTATGTTGGTTTATTTGCAGTTTGCTCAAGAACATAATACACTATTCATTATGCTGCCAACTATATCATGTTAGCAAATTTTCCCAATCACATGGAGCAAGCTCATCAAAGTCACAGGCACCATATTTTTTTTTAATTACAAAGAAGCGTAATCAGAAGAAAAATTAATTGTCAATTTAAAGCCTTAACTCTTTCCATTTTTTTCAGGTTTACAAGTTACACAACTATACAGACACAGGAGCAGAGACCATTCAACATCCAGCCACACCTGCTGGGAAAAGACCAATATTAGGGAGACGCCATGAAGGTGTTTCTGCTCATATCAGCGATGGTGGCCCTGTCCATGGGGCAGGTGGGGTGAGTACACAGTAACGTTAGCGGCCATGCTTATTAAGTGACATTTTCACAATTCACCACGTGTCTGGCCTTTGCAAATTATTGAAATAAGAAAATATAATGTTTACAGAACTTTTATTTTAAGATTTTGTACTAAAAAAAATCACAAGGTTCTATCTCCACTCGTGATAGTTTTAAAAAAAAATCTACCTCAAATTTTCGGATCTCACGGTTCTAATACTGATATTAATAAGGTTTTTTTTTAATGTGTCAAAACCCTGAAAAGATAGGTCAGATAATCGCAACTCTTTGAAATAGTGTAAAAAAAAAAACAATTACAGAAGTAGCGTGATGAGTTGGAAGTCTGTTTTGTTAAAAATAAGTGAGAACCTTGTCTTTCTCAGGGCGCGATTTGTTCTCAAATGTTGATTTTTCATCATTACTTCAGTAACTAGAGACCTTTAGCACACGCACCGTGTCTCAATACGCGTACGTGAAAATCGGGAAAGCAGATTGAGAAACTATAAAAATAATGAAACCAGTTTCTAAAAAAAGAACGTCTGTGAGTCTATTTTTAGAGACTGGTTTCATTATTTTTATAGTTTCTTAATCTGCTTTCCCGATTTTCACGTACGCGTAGTGAGACACGGTGCGTGTGCTAAGGGTCTCTACTATCTTTCTAAAGAACTCATACTCTAGTCCGACTCGATGGGCGATGTATTTATTTTTTTCTGTAAGAAATAAGACGCTATATTTGTGGTTTCGTCAATCTCTTTATTTCAGAGGTGCTTCCGTTAAACAGCCATGAAAAATAAAGGAATATGCACGATGCAGAATCTTCTTGAATGGAAAATATCTCTATCATTCTACTCTTCTGTTTAGTTTTTACATTAAATGCACATTTGTTTACTTTTAAACAAGAATCTTCATGTGGTCTGTGCGTTTTTTAACAAATTTTTTTAAAAGAAGAGTTGCCTTCATGATTTTGCTATGCGTCCCATGTTTATAATTTATCTTTTGCGGGAGAATAACGAACTATCTGCCGGTTTGGACGTTGCTACGCTTGGTATAACAAAACATACTAGTAGCCTTGTTGTACTTTTTTCATTATCTTATCCTGGATGTGTGCATCATTAATATTTCTAAAACAAACAATAAAACAGAAGTAATGCTGGCAGTGAATTTAGACAACTATTAGTCACAAGTAATTTGGAAAATAATCTGACAATAATATAAATCACTTTTAGCTTTGGGTTCGCTTATATTACGAAGATATAATATTATTGTATCCGGAAAATTTATTGAAAGAGTAGGCCATTTAACTCTGGAACCTCCTAGCCATTGATCAAGGCATGCATTTCTATACTTAAAAAACAACAACAAATTTTAAACAAAAAAAAACCCCACAAAAAATAACAATAAAGAAATTATTGCAACATTAGTGCATGGAGCCCACACACCGGAAGAATGAACACTGCAACTGAAGGAATAACGACGCATTCCCAGTCTTGTCTCTTTCATCATTAGTTATCTCTAGGTAAAAATCATCATTAGGTTTCTCTATTCAGAAGTAGCCAGCGAAATTTCCCTTGAATATTTTACCTTGTGATGTCCAACTGAGTGTTTCTTCTATTACTCTTAGACTAAGTGCATCCTAACCACCTCCGTCTAATTTAATAGAGTTCAAGAACTTCATTTGCCTTTGCTCTAAAGATGTGCAAGGCAACTTCTTGCAACTGTTTCTTACTGATATAAAAAAGTTACTACTTGTTTTCGCTTATAAGGTAAATGTCTTCAGGCAATCTCGGCTTTCTTTTCTTGCTTTCCTTCAAGATGCAACCAGTTCCTGTTTAACTTCGGTTTTCTCAAAATCTCCCCAACTAATATCTGACTCCAAAAGTTTCTATTAGCATTTTTATTATGGAGCTTAAAATATAACATAGATTATATAATTATATCCAATATTGGCTATTGATTAGAGCCGAATGTAAATGGTGTCATTTTTACATGTTCACGAGAATCTAACAACCTTACATAACTATTATAACAAGATTCTACGGTTATGAACAAGTGGCCACGACACTCTGATAACTTCAAATTGCGATGCCTGTTGGAATTAAAAAGATTTGCATGAAAATAACTTGATTTTGCCATTATACGAGTTTTACTCATTTGAGTTTTATGAGACGAGTTGTACGGAGGAAATATAATGGCTTTGTAAAAGGAGAAAATACAGTTTTGTTTAAATCATATCTCTGAAAAGAGCCGTAATTTAAATAAACATGTTCCTATGTTTTTTTTAATGTCAAGCAATAGATTAAGTAATTGCTATTTTCACTTTAGGAATTGCCAGTAACATCATTTCTTTACCTTTCCGCAAAAAAGGCCTCAATATGCGTACTTAATGATATTGTCTTTCAAAACATCCACAATATTTTAGAAACATCGAATAATTTTTATCTATTAAACAAAATGAGCTCTCGTAAGTGACAGATCAAAATATCGCTGTTTTTTTTTACCTAGTCACTGTCAAAACTAGTAGGTAACGATTCATCAAGATGACTACATACCTGGATAGATTTAGTGATAGTGGTGAAACAGATTTTACCTCTCCACGCGGTATTTCGTAGACTTAGGCACACTGACTTGAACACCAAGCATTGTCATCATTAGGTTCTATCGAATACTGCTAAACCGCGACGATATGTTAAGGAAAATATAAGTTTTCTATATAAAAAAAAGAAAAAAAAAACGAGGATTTTAATTTGTAGGTGATTGAAAAAAAAACCATACTCTTTCATTACTAGATATTGTCTATTTTATAGGACAACCATCCACATCTTACTTCATTATTTAAAAAAGAAAGAATGTTAGTTGTTAGCATAAAATTTGTGTATATAAAGTAGAGATATACGTCAACAGCGTACAGGGCATTGTAAAGTTATTCATAGCGAACAAATATATTGAACTGCACACACAAAATCTCTCAGGAAAAAAAATACGTGAACCAATTCTTTCTTTTTTTTAGGATCTCCTTTCATGTTTGTTTGTTTTTTCACTTTACCTATCCATTTTTATCTCTTATTCTTAAATAATGAAAAATCAACCATGTTTATAACATTCAGTTAAGTCAAGATAAATTTATCGATTTTCCTTGATAAATTTATCCATTTTCCTTAACAAACGATTTTTCCATTTTTTTTTCAGGCGCCCTAGCCTCATCGCACAGCCTTTAATCCCTGATATAGAAAAGTTAGTGACGACACCCATTCCCATGTACAATGCCACTTACTGGCTAGCCATGAGTAACAAAGTCCGGCCAGGTCTCCCGTTCAAGATCAGCGCACAGCTCCTGACCAGCCAGACCCCTGTTGTGGTAACACTCACAATAATGGACCACAGAGGAAACAAGACTATTCTTAGCCCACCTGCTTTCACAGTGAACCCGGGCGGTGAGTCTATTACAGTTGCTGAACCTATCTTTAAAGGGACGTTTTCGGGGCGAAAAGCGACAAACACTGCCTATACCTAAAATGATTATTATGAGAACGTTCTTATAAAATCAGTGGTAAACAGGTATTACTTTCTTATGGTAATGCTACAAAAACATGTAGATGCAAGGTTTATCAAAAATTTTTATTTCTTTAGGTGTTGGGTTTTCTTCAACATTAAATGGAATTTGCGCTGTAACACAAATATGTGGCTTGATCTGTTCAACTTTTTTATTTTACAAAAGACAATTGCTGCGTTAAAAGAAGAAATGTTTGAAAGTGATGCTGTCTATTAAAATCATGGTTGTGGATTCCACTGTGGCGATGAGGTTATGGGAAAGATAGGGGAAACGCTGAAGGGGATGATGATTATGTTTATCACTATGAAGAAGTTGATGATTATATTTATTTTGAATGTGAAGGATTAAAGCTGTTTCGCAGCTAAGCTTTATGATAAATGCATCATTATTTATCATAAGAGAGAAGGAGGGGATGAAAAAGAAAAAAAAGGAGAAGAAGGAGGAGGAGGAAGAAGAAGAGGAGGTGACAGAATAACAACAACAATAATAATGATTAATAATAATAATAATAATAGTAATAATAATAATAATAATAATAA
>BMAT01008551.1:275708-288671 GCA_019649035.1 Elysia marginata | reverse complement strand
AAACAGAGTGATGCAAAGCAATACAAGGGAAGATTTTAAAAAGTTTACAATAGGTTAATTGTCTCCCATTTTGCGAGCGATACCTTCATAAACAGAGTAAACTTGTGCCTGTCCTCCGGCCCACTGCCTCTCCACCCTGGAAATTCCCAATCCATGTCCAAGCCATCGAAACCAAATCTGGATGACAAAAAAGAAGAATGGTGGGTTTTCTGTGTCACACGTTAAACGCTTGAAAAATCGCTGAAAATAATAGTTTATAACTGATCTTTGTGTAGCTTGTGCGTTATCATTATAACATTCAATATCTTTGAAATGACATAATGTTTAGCGGAAAAAAAAACGATTAAAACGACAGGAGGGAGGGGTTGTTAGTAGAAGGTTGGGGAGGGGGGGGGCGGGGGTAATTTCAACAAAACGACAATTTGGATCAAATTAGTCAGCTACCTGCCTGTCCCTATTTTGTTTCTTCGATTTGCTTGTCTTTTGTGTTGTTTTTTTTTTTTTGCATGTGTTAAATTTTTCCTGTAGAGTTTATTTATAATCAGCCTCAATCAAAATCGATTAGATGTGAATGTACCATTCCTTTTATCCCTTTTTTTTTCATCACATATATCCTATTATTATCCCCCAAACCCTTCAAGTTTCTTTTTATAGTCAAGTGCACGAGACATAATATCCTATGACTGAAAACCTTCTTCTGAAAAGGGTGGCAGTCATCCTCTTCTCTTCGACGCCAAAGCCTCTCGATCCCCCTCGAAGATCCCTTACTTCTAAAATAAGATTGAAACCCTAAAACAAATCCTATTTTTGTACGGTTGATAAATACTACGTATAAGTTTTGTGACATTGAAAACTGTCATGATTTGTTTTTTGTTGAGGAGGGGGTTGCTTGGTGAGTAGTTCGAGGGTTTCCAAAGTAGGGCTTAAACTTCATCGGTGAGCCATCCGTGAATGCTCTGATGTTATTTTGAATGGATATACATCACTTGTTTTCAATATTTATGAGAAAAAAAAAATGATACCAAAGAAATAATAATAGTGATCTTTCACCCTGAATTTATGGCAAGAAAAAAGTACATATCGACCCTTCTATCATCCTGATTAAAAAATTATATTTCAAGGTGGCGGATACCGCGGAATTGATGTGTACAATGCAGCCCTAATAATATTTACAAGAAAGGGATGAAACTAGAGATACGATATATAACTATAAGTCTATTATATCCGGTAACTGTATCTAGCTTGCACATCATGTCTGCTTTATTTACCTCCTGAGGTAGTCAATGACGTTGGATATCCATATCTTCCATGTATCAGAGCTCTCTATGACTGGCAGGAATGGTTTGGATCCGATCTTCCATCCTCCCACAGCCAGAAGAATCTTTAGGTCTTTGTTCTTCTCCTTCAGGCGCAATGTTCTCTTATACAGACCTTAGATACCAGAGAGAGAGAGAGAGAGAGAGAGAGAGAGAGAGAGAGAAAGAGATCAGAGAGAGAAAGAGAGAGAGACCGGAGAGAGCGAGAGACCAGATAGAGAGAGAGGAAGAGAGAGAGAGAGAGAGAGAGAGAGAGAGAGCGACAGAGCGAGCGAGAGAGAAAAGATAGAATACAAAGCAGTATTTTATAATTTTGTCAGTTAAGTAACTTGAAAATCAAGCTAGAAACAGAAACATCTGTATTTAGACTTCTCATCTGGACTTTAAATTGGCATGGTGTTTAGTGCCACTAAGTTCAGCGGCATCAAATCTTCTCTGTTCATCTTCGTACACATAAAGCATGATGTATTTTTTTACTAAAGAGAAGTTTTTAACCGTAGACACGAAAAACAAAACAAAACGAAGAGTCGATGGACAGTTGGCAGATAATGTTAAAAGAGATAAAATGATAGGAGATTAAACTACTATAACAATCAACAATGCTTACAACAACATAATTAAGAAAATATTTTTCTACTAACACTAGCAAAAAAACAAACACAGACTTTTGAAATAATATTCGCCACACTGCTTCATAAAACACATCAAACGAACCATTCTCGCCAAGGTCGTTCCAATTATTAGGTTTAATGTTTGTCCCGTCCTTTGTGATGTCTGCGAAGGCGAAGATGAGATGAGTACACAGGAAAGGGTCAACATTCTCCGGCCAAAACTTCCCAACACCTGGTCGGGAGTTAGCAGACGTCCCATAGTAGCAGAAGATAAGTTTCTTCGGTTTTCCTGAACAAAGAGGAAATTGAAAATATATCTATGTGCAAAATGAAAGAACCCACCCACCCAAAAAAACAAACAAAACAAAAACAAAAAAAAAACAATACTGGAAGTGGAAGAGGGTTTAGTACGAGCGTACAATCAGTTTGAAAAAAAAATTTTTTAAAAAGTTCACTGTTTCTCAGCCTAAGGGCCTATGAGAAAAATTCTCGAGGCAAAAATGATATCAAAGTCAATCTCGG
Source organism: Elysia marginata (assembly GCA_019649035.1). Classification (NCBI taxonomy): domain Eukaryota; kingdom Metazoa; phylum Mollusca; class Gastropoda; family Plakobranchidae; genus Elysia; species Elysia marginata. Next base: position 286,222 of record BMAT01008551.1, on the reverse strand, counting down.
AACGGAATTGGCGGTCTATGTAGTTAATTATCCCACCCACCCCGACATCGTTTTTTGGTTAGTCAACATACAAGAATACTATCTCTGATCATTATGCTACAACACGTAGAAAACTATTCCCTTTCACAAATCAAGCAACAATGCAACTTGTTTCGCGTCCAGGGTGTCACAGTTTTTACTTTTACAGGCTCTACTGTTTTACACAAGACATATTTTTAGTTTTCAAATGTGGAACAATTTCTTAAAAGTATAAAAAATCTGTAGACATATATTACAATTTTCCTTGATTTAGAATATATATATATAAAAAAAAGACAAATGGACACTTCAATGACGTTTTGTCAGAACAGGGAATTTCTGACTTCCGACTCAATCACCCTGAAAACGAGACATTTTGAAATGATGCTTTTTTACGAACTTCTCTTAGTCAAGCCGGAAGTGAAAGCGAGAAGGAGTCTTAATCAGATCAACCCAGGGCGTAGATGTGGAATATTAGGTTAATATGCCTATAGTATAAGGGAAAATAATATGGGGAATATCTGACAGAAAATTGTATCTGGTGAACATCCAGAGAATGATCTCTGAAGAGTTCATGATGCACGCTTTAACACGGTGCTCTAGGCTATTAACACAGAGTTGGAGAAACGGTAGAGTTACAACTCTCTCTAAAAAAGTGGGGCGCCGGATGTACCTTCCCAGGAAACCAAAAAAAAAAAAAAATGGAGACCCTATGGGTTTACTAAACTGCGTACATAACGTCGCATAAGTCTGTCTGCTGACCTCAGTTTGGAAGAAGTCCTGTGTAGTTGCAGTTTTTTACCAGAGTTCTCTATCTTGTCTGTTTTTAATTTTTTGGCTGTTAGAAAAAATTATGACGTGTCAATGACGTTAGTTTATACATAGCCTAATTATGCATCTGAAAGCACGAAATCTTATCAGGTTGAAAATCTAAGTTAAAAATGTATTTAGCTTATCGTTTGAAAAATAGCCACACGCTCTTTTGTGAAAAGAATTTTTTCTCGAAAACCAGACTCTCGGATTTTCTTTTTGACAGAGGAGTTGAAGTTTTGTGTCGTCAGGGTGAACTTAATGTGTCATCTATTATGGTATTGTCTTGTGTAATGATAAAATAACCATTTATTTGTTTTATATTCATTTGATAAGGGAAAGGCCCCTTGCAAGCAATTGTCAAATTTACTAAGCTGATGTCCGAAAGCTTTATACACCAGTATCTACTGAGCTTAGGTTTACATGCAATCTCTCCTGCTCAAATCTTTTAAAGTTTCTCTAAAAGCGGAAATCATCTGCCTGCTGAGGAGAATAAACACTAAGTGTAGAAAAGCCGTTGCCGCACGCAAGATCCGTCCTCGTTAACTGGTCGTGATTAAGTTTACCTTGTCGTGTTAAAGCGGACGTCGCAACAAGCAAACACAGAAAACTAACAAGAGAGCAACAAGCCTAGAAAAAACATGACTCCGCTATAGAGATTATCTCAAGGGAGGTCTTAAGGCGATGGTAATGTACAATGTCATCGTAACCTCTGGAAAGATCACGAGATCTCAGTCGTTACAAGAGTTTAAGTTGTCGAATGTTATTTTGCTAATCTTTTTTTTTTCATAATCGTAGTACAAGGAAAAGAGATGGAAGCGAGTGAGTACCACAATCGGAAAGATAAGAAAAAAGACGAAGAGGAGAACATTGTTAGAAATAGGAAGAGTGAAAGCTGGAAAAGAGTAAATGTACTAAAAGAAACTAATGAAAAGAAGAAATAAAAGAAGAAGAAGACGAAGAAGACAATTTTCTTTAAGGGGAAGAGAGAGAGAGAGAGAGAGAGAGAGAGAGAGAGAGAGAGGAGGAGGAGCAATACCAGATACTTGTTGTTGGTTTTCGGTGTAAACCTACGTAATGGCGAACAAACTTGTTTCCACATAGATCCGTGGTTTCTCCTAATTTCAGTGCATGTTTCTGGTTTCTTTTTCAATTAAAGAACTTCAGAATAAAAACAAACAAGCGTCATGGAACATTTCTATCATTACACGTTGGAGTGCTTTTTTCACCATTAAACTAAAATTGATTATTTATTTTCAAATTTACTCGTGCAATGAGAAGTTAATTTTTCCATCGATCATATCAAATTTCATTGAAGTAGATAAGAAAACATAGTAGTTTTTATAAAATTATTTTGATGATTTCATTTTACAGCGCGAACGTGTGTATAACAGTCTGAAGCCTTTAGTTTTCCATAACAAGTCTTCATGTTGCTTTTGACTCAAAACTTCGTTTGTCTTACTCAAACTTTACAAGCTTATAGATTTTATTTTAGTCTTGATCTTGACCTATAAGACAGTTTAGGCATTACTTGTTCCAATTTCATTTTGGTTTGACAAGAGTGCAAAAATGCGTCACTTTTTTTGAATACGATGAACATGTAGCCTTCATACTTAGGTAAGACGCTAGGGAAGGATTGACCTGTTGAAAACCTGAATGCTGACGCAAGCTTGTGGCACACTTAGTATACTAGTATAGTGGCCACATGATTGTGGTCTGTCGGATAGATGATTATGGTAGATAAATCCTTTAATCAGTTAGCGTCCCCTAAGTTTCTAGAGATAAACTGACAAACATATAGACAAACATACAGAGACTGAGAGCTAAACAGAAATTTTTTTTATATCAAAACATTGAGCCATTATCCTTACCGTGGGGATGTGAGGTAAGCAGACCGAGAGTAGCGTCAGATGGCGCTTCTTGGCTCCCAGCATCGGCCGGTCTGGGCTTGGTAAGAAGTTTGCCTGCATAGCTGTCTGGTTCGATCGCCCCTGCGTAGCTTTCGGACTCACTCCTATCTCCATGGCTATCGGACTCTCCTGTTGTTGAGTACTGATTTGACTCAAATTCCTTGCCTGACGCTTCAGTCATCATCTCAGAAATCACTGCCATCATGGTTTTACTTTTAGGAGTGCTTTGACGAGCAGACTTAGTCCCCTCTAGAGGATATTCTGTCGGTTCCTCGGGTTTTACACCGAGACCGTCAATCATGCTCCCACTCTGTCTGTTTCGAAGATAATCTTCCTGTTGGCCATTTAGATTACTCACACTAGTTTTGTTCTTTTTGTGATAGCCACTTTGCTCAGTCCACCAATTAGGGTAACTGTCGGATATGCTTTGTACAATCTTTGAGGGCATACTTTGTCTTCCCCGTGGTACTTTACCGCTGGGATAAGGTTTCACGGCTGTATTCTCGTCTCCGTTTTGCAATTTTGGAATATCAACAAAACTATTTCTAGATCTTCCTTGAGAATCAACAATTCTATTGTGGCGCTGCAGTAACGAGTTCGTTATTTCGGTTCCGTATGATTCTGTCTCTTTATTTGTAGTTGGGACAGAGTAGTAATGGACAGTCTTTGGCGGGCTAAACGGGGTTTTCATAAATGGCGTTGGGGACTGCTGCAGAATACTTTCTTCAATAGTATTTACTTTTCTTGCAGCCGTATCTTCCTTACTTGCACCAGCCTCTGTATATTCGTTTACAGTCTCTTTTTCGGTTTTGTTCAGACTGACCCTATAATTTCTAGGAATACTTGATGTCGAACCAAAGTGAAACAGACTGAGAAGCAAAATGAGAACCAAACCCCTTCGCCCATTAAGTAATGGCTTCCACATGATGCCGAACCTAAAAACACACAAAATACAGCAACATTAACATTTCTTTTTTCAAAAGAGACATAGGCAATACATTTTACAGCTCCCACGTAAGATTTTCAATAGGATATATACTGTTAGACATTTTGTAAGCGGGTTATTTTTGAAGTGAGGATTTGTCTCCAATATTTTTCCTGTTTGTTTTGCTTAAAGGTGACTTATTTATTTCAAGCTCAATACCGAGGCAAATCACATCAATCAAAATCATGAGACAACAGGTTACAGTGCTAGAAATATCCGAAACAATTTACGGGATATGAGATTGGTCCGAAATGAAAAGCTCCCTTTTTATTGTTCTGTACTCATATATGTTGTGTCCATCTATACCGCTTGCTCTATCTACCTAGTACCATTTAATCTTTATATGATTTTTACAACTTCCATCTCATCCCCGCTCACCCTCTCTCTGTATGTCTAACTTATAGCTTATGTGTAGTTAAAAAATGAATTAATGGCCATTTCACACAACAAGTTCATTTCTAGACTGGTACAATGTATGTCAATTTACCCATCTATCTTCATGTATTTATCTTTATCCATCACTGTCTTTCTAGCGTTTCTTTGTGTTCTACCATTGTATAATCACCCTCGTGCTAATTTTCTTTCCCTACTTGCTTATTCGCACTGAATTTAGATCACAAGAATTCTGATAACTTTTCATCTGTAGGTCTAATTATAACTCTTCTTTGAAAATAAAATCGTAAGTCTACTGTGCTAGATCATCGGGATTTTCAAATAGTAAAGGAAAGCTGAGCGCATTAATTTGACAGTTACTTCCAGGTGGCTCTAAGCACGTACAGCCTATTATGGAGAGTAGCCGAACATACGAGTACTTCTTGCAATTTTTAGCTTGAGCGCGATGTGTACGTTCAGCCGGCTGGTTATTTGCCGCAGATTTTTGTATTATTCCAAGATTTGTTAAAGTTCTGTTAATTTGGAAAAAAAGAAACCCGAGTTAATTCTTGCGAAACAGTTCGAAAATAATACTTTGGAGGTATTATATAGACGGGGTCCGTTATTTTAATAACAGTCATATTAGAATTTTCGGATATAAGAAATCTCCCCGTTTGCTACAGATTCTTTGGTTTCTTGTTGATGGTGCTGCAGTTCCGGACTTTACTGCCAAAACACTGCTACGGTTGAAATAAACTAAACCACGAGGGTGATTAGTAGTTTATGACAATGGTTTAACTCGGCCCGAACCTATAATGTCGTAAAAAACTATACAAGGAAGATAATGGTATACTTTTCCGAAAACCCAACTAAAGTCGCCCCGGCCAATTCTCAGCTTCAGGCAATTTCTCAATTTCAAACACTTAACATAATGGCAATCGAATCTCCTTGCTTTAAAATTTCATTAAAAAGATGCGCATGCTTTCTGGTTATTGAAAAAAATTCCAACTTTTGCTTGGTTTTCGGGATTGGAGTCACATATATATGTTCTGGTGTGTAAACATCTATTAAAAAACTCAAGAGCCCGCCATTAAGTTTTACATAATATAGAGATAGTGATTTGAGATTGAACACATTAATATGGCCACCGGTCCTCCCAGGACAAAATAAGATGACGCTCAGACGTAATGGTCAACTATAATGTCCGTGTTTCATCTTGCTTCAGAACTGATATGGCTAGTTATGAAAAGTTGACTTTTGGGAACATTTTACGATTTAAAAAATCTTATTATCTTGGTAAAATATAAATACACGTTTCAGATCATCAGCAAAAAGGTGCCTACATTTCTTTTTAAAAAACATTTATACTCCTAGATTAAAGACTTTGATAAGAGTAAAAGTTGTGGGAATGTTATTTTACTTTACTGTTCTCATATTCACAGGGCAAGGAAAAGAAAGGTAGCGACTGAGTGTTATGGTGGGAAAGATAAGAGAGAAGAAGAAGATAGAGGAAGTGAAGCAGTAAAAGAAAAAAGAAGGGCAATAAATTATAAAGAGAGTAAATGTTTAAATAACGATAGCGAAACATTGACAATGTTACCTTTGCGCAATGTGCGTAGCTAAATGTATACATTCATAATGGTTTTTTTACATGGATGTCATTGCTAAAGGTGCTCAATGCGCCAAGTATTACACTTAAAACAACATGGTTATAGTCTTCCACCGCCGAAGGCAGCCTCAAAACTGTACACATTTCCCTCAACAGGCCAATACGCACCAAAGCAAGTTCAACTCATATTTCAAAGCATTACAGTATGACAGTCTGTTAGGCCCTCAAATCCTAGCATCTACAAGCATTGCCTTTAGCCAGGTACCCACTTTACAGATGGGTGGACTCAGGAAATTGATTTTTGTTGGTGTTTTTTACGAAGACATTAGATCAACCTATATCCTTCAGGTTTTCATGAATGGATGAAGGAATCTGAGGTGGAACTGTTAATTCCCAAACTGGCGTAAGGCAAGAGATTATTGTTTTTAGAAAAATTAGAAGTAAAGCAGTTCTCAACATTTCGGAGTCAACATTGATTTGCCTATATGAAATTTCTTTGAAATAGAACTATAATCTTTTGTTGACGTCCAAGATACATGTATCATAGCCTACAAATGCTGTAAATGCGTTAACTACAAGGGCATAGTTTTATTTCTTGCATCACTAAGTGAAGTAGGTCTATGCGCCAGCTAGAAGAAAAGTTTGGTCAGTCTTCGGTAAGAAACAAGCGCGGGGTTTTAAACTCCAGTTTTGATGTGGGTTTATTTATTTTCAATTCTGTTTTCTCGGAATTTAATAATTATAGTTTTAATAATTTTATGCGTGGTTGTGTGAAAAACAGATGGGAAAAAACACTGTGCGTTTTGTTGGTCTTAGAAAACTATTATTCATATGAACGGTGGTTTTGGGTGTCGCTTACAATCATGGTTTATTCTAAGTTCATTCCTGTGATGTTGTTGTTTTTTCTTTTATTGCTCTTAAGCAGTTTTTGTTTAATTTTCGATTTATACTTCAATCGCCTAGAAGTATGAATCAGCACTGCGCCTTTGTCAATAAACCCGTGCCATGTTGGGCATTATTTATTTATTTATTTGCATTCCACCTTTCCTCACATGTGAGCTCAAGGCGTTACATTAGCATGGTTCTAAATAAACATAAAATACACGTATAAATACAAGTATAAAATACATTTAAAAAATCTTCACAACATGCAGTAAAAGGTAAGAATGACTAGAAATTAAGGCTTTCATTAAAAATTTGCTACGTTACATTTATTATTAATAAATTATTATGTTACGAATCCCAGTAATCAATCTACAATGTTAAAACACATAATTTACGATAGTAACTTTAAAAAACCATATTTTAATAACTAGAAATGGTAAGATATTGATTTGAAAGGTAATAAATAAATAATAATATTCATTTACAATATTAGTTAGGCCTACACACATTTTACTGCATCGTAAATCGGCATCCCTAAAGGAAAGGAAAAGTGAAATCGTATAATTTGCATGGCTTTACTAATTCTAAATATCCATCAACTGCTCTGTAATGTTATTGGATTTATGGATGTCCTTATTACGTCACGAGAATTATTAATTGAAACATGGCTGACCGGCTGTTCCTTATGTTGTGTGTCTTTGAATAGAGCTAGATTAAAGCCAAGATCGAAGAACAACACAATATCAACTATGGCCTACTTACCTTTAAGGAAAAAATCTAAAGCTGTTGAACACGAGGATAGGTCAAGTTTTGTCCGCTGTATGGTCGGTCCGAATTACTCAAGCAATACGAAAGTGAGGTACCGGCAATGTGAAATATGTAGATTTAACTCGAGCTTGAAAGATTCGGAATCTTAGACTTCGCTCTACTCACCTTTTGAAAAGAATGTCAAGCAACTTGGCTCCACAGCTTTTGTAATAGCACTGACCCGTGATTTCTTTTTTGTTGTCACTTGAATAATTAAAAATGCGCAATCTAGCACAAAACTCAATCTGTTCTTTATAGAAGAATGATTTTAAAAATGTTTGGTCAGTCACCCACAAAGCTGTAATTAATAGCCTACGTTGTCCTGAAAAACTGCCACACCATCAGCTTTGGGTTACTATCCGAATCGGCTTTAATAAGAGAAGACGTTCAATGGGTATCGTCAATATCTCCAACACACTGACGCCTCGGAGCGCCCCTGTCCAAATGTTGGTTTGGCGACACACACCCTGGATTATCTCGCCTTATAAAGCCAAGGTTGTGGATTTGCGCAGCTTCAAACAGAATTCACAGGAATGAGTAAAACGCGAAACGCGTCATAGCATCTCTGCATCTCTGTGGTTTTCTCTCTGCCTCTCTTGTCGTAGGACAAACAGTGTCAATAGTTCCTGGTCGCGTTAGCCCCTCGTCAACACGGCTTAGTGCGAACTAACATGAATTGTTCCCCCTTTTTCTTCTGATCATAAGCTTCGTCAAGAGAATTCTAATCTCACATTTTTATGACGGGATCAACGACTCTATTAAAACACCGCCAACAATGTTTGACAGATCAAGAGTCTGAATCAGGGATCTGAATTTACAGACGAAGAAAGGAAGAGAGGAGTGGACAATGAATCTTATAAACTTCCTTTCTGAACTGGACTGTGTGCTCGAGTCCGGGCCGCTCGCATGATCTGCACCTTCCCTCTACGGCCTTTATGTCTGTCTCTAAGCTATCGGAGTGTGGGGGACGTCACCGGACATTACAAAGCGTCACAGTTGAACACCAAGACGGCCCACTGGCGAAACAATGACTTATTAACTTAAATACTTATTATTCTTTTCTTACGAAAAAAAACGAGGCAGATCAATTGAACTTCCATAATCCAGTTCATCAACTTTTGAGATTCAATGGGCCTTCTTAGTTAAATTTTAGCTTGGAAGCCTCGCCTCTGTCAATTTTTCCCCTCCAGCCATTCCAGTGTGATATTTTTTCTGACCCCTTCTAATTTCTTTTTTCTATCTTTTCTTGTTTAATTTTAACATCGAAACGATGAATATGTCCCTATAATGTGTGGATGTCAGAATTCTGAAGTTACTTTCATGCAAACTCATCATAGTTTTTATTTTTTTTCTTGATTTTAAAAGTTAATGGGAACACGGAGAGAATAAAAGTAACAATTTGACTTATTACCAGATACAAAAATGTTGTCTAAGAATGACGGCTACACTCATGATGCTCTCTAATTTTCTAATACACAGTTTAATAGAAGCTATAAAGCTTTTTGAATTGTCTATTTCAAAGCCGTGTATCGCTTCATTCTTGTTTCCCGCTTCTTAAAACAAGAAAAAAAAGAAATTTAAATATAAAATAATTCTTTGAAAAAGGTTAAAGAAAATGCGTTTTATGCTGAGTATTTGGTAGATGAAGTCCACACACATTCGGCTATTGACCCAAAGCAGTTGTTGCTTTGCGCGAAGTTTTCTTCGAATCAAGTTTTTTTGATAGGGGTGTGTCCTTTTTTTTTGCTACTTAGCGCCCCAAGAAAAAAAAAACTATGGGTTTTTCTAAAACAAAGAGGCTGCACATTGTAACTCCTTCTTTCCTGAAATACAGGCTTCTTATGCTTAGAGAAATTTATGTTTATCTTTTTTATAGGTCAACATTCTGCCTTTCCTGACCGTGTTAAAGTTAAACAAACAAACAAACAAAAAGCAAAAACAAAAACAAAACAAAAAAAAAACCATCAGTAACATAATCACACTTTTTATCCCCCTTAGCAAAATTACCTTTGAAACGTTTATTTATTTATTTTTTTTTTGCAGTGCATGACTGCCTATTGCAAAAATGTCTTCTATCCAAGTTAATTTTAGAATCCTTACATCTAAGTATAATATCCTTTTTTCATATAAAAAAAGACTATCATTCTTTCCGTTATTTATAAATCAGTTATTACTCATAGGAAATTCTACTTTGAAACCAAGGAATGAAACGGTTTGATAAAAAATAATTATGTAAAATTAATTATGTTCATTAGCTGAACGATCTGTCTGGCCCATATCATTGACTTTCAAAGAAATGGGAGTACCCAAACTTCACGAAGTCTTTGGTTTCATAGTAAAATTGTCTACGTCCTCAGTTATATCCGTAGATTGAAAATTCTGCAGCAATACAACATAACTAATACTCTCTAAATGTACCGTTTGAGACACTTCGTTGACGAACAGAAAAAGTGGGAGAGCCTAAGAAACAGAACGTCTACGTTTTCACGATATCTATGACTTCGGTTATAACCGTAGGTTGTGGAGCAGCGTGGCTCAGTGGTTAGCGCGTCGGACTTGTGATCCGGCGGTCGCGGGTACGATTCCCAACCACGACGCATGTTGGAACCTTAGGAAAGCAATTTATCCACACTTTCCTCAGTCCACCCACCTGTAAAATGGATACCTGGCTATAGGCAGTGATTGAAATTTGTAGAATGTTAGTATTTGAGCGCCTAATAGGCAGCCGTATTGTAATGCTCTGAAATATGAGTTGAATTTGCTTTGGTGTGAATTGGCCTGCTGGGGGAAATGTATAAATTCTTGAGACTGCCTTCGGCGGTGGAAGACTATAATCCATATTTTTTTTGTTAGGTTGAAAGTATAACCTTATGTAATTATTCGCTGATATTTTAGTCTCTAGCGTTGACAAAACAGGAGGAAGGGGCGAATAACAGCAAGTCTTTTCTAGCCATAATATAACTGACGTTGGAATAACCTGTTTAGTTTACACTGTTGCCACAGGAAGAAATTGAAAAGCCAGAATAACTCGAATATCGACAACAATGTGGTTATCAATGGAATTGCTTTTTTGGCCTACATGAATTATGGTACAGAGAAAAAAGAGGGTGGGGACAAG
>BMAT01008551.1:261737-275632 GCA_019649035.1 Elysia marginata | reverse complement strand
ACCGGATTCTATGTGGTGTTCTTGACTCTTCCTTTTGTTTGCTGCAGTGTTTGTCTCCGACAGACGAGGGCAACTATTGACACTCAGCTGTTCCAGTTTTGGCAGAAGTTCAGATACGGCGCGCAGTCGCGCACATTACAAACAACGATTATGTTTGTCGCAATCGTTGAGAAATATGACAAAAAAATTCAAATCCAAGGTCGGAATGTTTTAATATTTGTGTCCGTGTGCTTCCATTTCTAAATTTTAGTTAGTATGAATATATTAGCTCATAAATATATTATTACCCAGTATGTAAATTTTTTAAATTGTGCCATTTGCTTGACTGCTTGGTTTAAGAAGTAAGAGGTAAAGGTCCTGTTACATTTATAATGGAACCTACTTAAAGTCAATTCTGTTTTGCAGTCCCGTTGTGTATTTCTTTATATTTTTTGTTGTTGAAGTCAATTCTTGCTTAAAAGTCAACGCATTTTATCAGTCCCGAGGTGTCTCCCTGTAATGTAAATACACGTACCAAACGTGACATGAATGAATTTCCGTAATAATCTTCATTCTGTTCTTCATTGATTGATACCTGAAAACATGTGTGTTTGTCAAGGTGAATTGCATTTATCCTGATCTACCGCTTCGTAAACCTTCACACAATGTGGTCAAGATGCTTGAAAGTAGAAACAGCTGAATTAGTGTATACGTAGGCTATAAGTTGCATTCTCAACATGAGGGAAAGCAAAAATGTTAAAAGCGAGTCGGTGCAGTAAAAGCAAAATTGGAATTTAAAAAGGAGAATACCTCAAGAGGTATCAACCAGTGTCATTCATAAATAGAAAGAAGAGGTAGAAAGCCCGCATACCAGAACGAGAGAAAGAGGGACAGACAAACAGACAGAGTGACAAAGAGAGAGAGAGAGAGAGAGAGAGAGAGAGAGAGAGAGAGAGAGACAGAGAGAGAGCGGGAGGGACGAAAAATAAAGAATGATACTGGGTATGTTGGGCATTTGAGTAAAAAAAAAAAAGAGAAAAGATCAAAAGGATAGCCTACAGTCAATACTCTCCGCATAATGATTTACTTGTCTACTTTTGTAGGTTACAGATCTACCAATCTTAGTTTTACATCAACGTTTTACGTTACCCTTTGTATGTGTTGCATAAATGACTTTAAAATACATGTAGTTCAGTTCCAGCCCCATTTTAGTCTACATTCGATCCAATTCTTTATCAGTGTTGATTTTATTGTAAAAATTATAACGCGATTCTTGAGTAAAAATGTTTACATTTTTTAAAATGATCCTTCACATCACAATAAAGTACCGTACTGTAATATTATTATCATGGAATCTGTGGGTCCATTCCTGGGTACTTTTTAGTCTTTTATGATCCTCTTTCGCACCTATGATTCTCAGAAGCGTTTTAGTGTGCCGAGTATGTTTATGTAAAGAAGAAATTACAACTTTGAAAAGTTCTACTTCTGTATATTAGCTGCAACCATGAAAAAAAGCTCGGTCCGTTAAGCCAATCCTAAAAAAATGCTGCGGTTTTTTTTACAAGATTTCTCGAGAAACACGTTGACTTTGATTTGAAATTTTCGTAAAATAAACTGAAAAGTAAAGCATGGCTTCGTATGTAAAACACAATACAAAAAGTTTATACGTACAAGTGCTATTTTATATTTTTTTTTCTTTTTCTGTCAATACTAAATCGAACATTTCAGTACTTCATTTTATATTCTAATCTAGGACACTGTGCTAGAAAATCGTTTCCAAAAGAAGGGCTGTGTGCCAAAAAATATATTAATGCCATTTTAAAAAGGTGACAAAGTAGAAGAAATGTAGAGCATTTTTCTTCGCATTTGTGTTTATTTTTTTCAGATAGGCCAAAATCCAAAGACATGGAAATATTGTACATTTAAGTTACAGTTAGTGAAGATATCTTGATTGATAAACATTGCAGACGATTAATTCTATGATCATAACATGTTTTTCTTCACGCAAACCTTAAAAAGGCTAAAATATTTTGGACAATGTCGCAGTTGTTTGAATCACTTCGTGAAAATGCCTGTATATACTACTAAAAGATGTTTTTTCCTCTTTCAAACATTATTACTCCTCAAATGAAAACTAAAATATGAAATCCAAACTAGAAACAACTTTTAGGGTGACTAAATGGGCAGTAAAGTGGCAGCAAAGTTTTCAGGTTCTTTGGCTTTGAGTCAGTATCATGCAAGCCAAAGAAACGCCCAAGCAGCAGTCTCATTTGCCCGAAACTTGGGAGACAAAAACTATAACTGTGTATCAGTCAAAAACCAATATGCCAATGTGGAAGTCTGATCGTCAACCTCTGCTGATTCAGCCCGCATCTCAGCCAGCTTCGGAAAATCTGGCAAACATTTCTCGGATATTGAGCATTCAATTGCTGCAGAGTTCATGGAGAGGTTAGTTGGAGGAGTGTAAGGGTTCAAGGGAAGTTTATAGGCCATATCCGGATACTTGATTCTCTTTGAGACCATTTGAAATAACTTTAAGCTAGTGAAAAAAAATGTAACTCAAATAAAACATCTGCAACGTTGTAGAATCACCGCTGCAAGAATAGTTTTCCCACGAACTTTGGAGAGAAAAGAAAAGTGTTCAAATTCCGAACACCCATCTGAAACCCTTTCGTGGTGGTTGAGTATGATGAAATGTTATGCAAGGACGTTTGCTCTTTTTTCATGGAATTTCAGGATTTTCCTCATGTTTTACACGAATGGGTGTCGACAAGAGACAGAAATATCGATCATCCACACGCACTTTTTACTTCTTCACATTCCTTGTCAAATCTTGCCTTTAATCATGCTTTTTTATTATAATATTATACAAGTGTCCCCTTCCCCCCAAAAGCTAAAAAAAAAACAAAACCCAGAAAACACTGTAATCATTAGATAAACAATATGATACTAATCAGCAGAAAAGCGAACCTCAGCGTAAGAGTATTCAAAGCACCGACTTAAGATTTAAGATACTTAAATGACACAGGTACATGAACACATTCAATAAATTAAGGATTAAATATCGTTTTTATAGGTCTACTAACAGTACACTGAGAGAAACACAGGAGGACAACCATATAGTGTTTGTACTTCTAAACATTTTTTCGTATTTTTTTTTTTATTTTGAAAATATTTGCTTTAATCTGGCTGACAGTGAGTAAGTGTGGTTTATGTGCAAATACATTTGGGCATCAAACACCTTTAACATTTCAGCAATATGCAGAACTTCTAAATTCTACATGTGTGGCATCAGAACAAAAACCATAGTTAGACTAGCTAAGGAGAAAAAGGTTCTAATTGTGAGAAGAACTCACCTGATTATTACGTTTCTCAACTTGCAGTAGAATGAGTGTAAGTCTTGGGTATTGATTTCAGACTCGTCATACGACTTAAGAGGCGACTGAGCAAAATTATTTCTTTGCTGTCTGCATTCATTTGTCTTGTGATCAGTGCAAATCAGATGTTGGAAATCTTAATCTGAGAAAAGCCTGTTACAAACGTTTTCTATTCCTTCTTATTATAAGTCAACAATATTTTTAACATATTTTCTCAAAATATTGATAATGTCATGAAATTTTTTTACGTTTGGAAGCTCAGAAAAAATGTATTGTTTAGAATTACAACGCCCTGAAAAAAAAAATTTGGACATCCATCTCATTTAAACTGGTTACAAGCAATTTGTTTGGAATGATAGGTAAGAGCATAAAAAACCCCCAGAAGTTTTGAAAATAGAAACTTATATTACAATTTAGTTTTGTTAAACAGTACAAACTTTACATTTTCTTGTCAAGTTTATTGTTTCAGCAGCTCCGCTTTTTTAGAAGTGACATTCCTTCAAGCCAATGTCTTTTATTAGCATCTTTGTTTGTGGATGTCTCTTAATTAAAAACAAATATGTCTTGCGTTCAAAGTGAATGAGTTAGATGTAGCATTTTTTACCTTCTAAGACATTGCTTTTTTAAGAAAACACTTTTGTAGGCCTTCAAATGTCACTAATTTTATAAAGCATCAATATTTTGTGTAAAGACATTAAAACTTAAATTGATTTAAAATATAGAGAAAAAAAATAGATTTTTGAATGGCATTTTTAAAAAAGGGATTTCAGACTTCTGAATCTTTCACCCTGGATGCAAGACATATGCCAACATTAGAGCCTCATCCCCATGTGGAATTTTGTGATTCGCTAGCATAAGATATTTTTTTTAATTAAACTAGTTTGATGTCCCCATAAATTTGAAACTCACCAATGGCCTAGTATAACATGGTTAAAAAAAACACAGGTTTGTGAGGGGTTTTAATTGTACATTCAAATTATCTTTGAAACTTTTATGGCCTTGTATAATATAGTCTAATATACTAAAGCACCTGTACTATCAAGTCATCAGAGCACCGGTAATTTGTTGGAAATCAAATTGTGTCTCTGACTGATTTCCAATAAATTTCTCTGATGGCTTGATAGTGCTGGTGCTATAGTATATATTAAAAATCGTGGTTTTATTCAAATTATCATTCTCTGTTTATGCAGCTTCCTTTTAGATATCAAGGTAGTTTTTCACCTTTGCCTATCTATACAAATACTTTCACAAAAAATAATTAGTGTTACGTATTTATAAATTATTAAATGACAAATACTTGACACAGAACACATACTGTTAAGTTACTACATTTTTATTACAAATTGGATTCATTATTATTATAAATTATTTGCATTTAAATACAGGGAAAACCTTCAATATAAAAGTCTTATAATTCGAATTTCTCATAATTCAAACTTTTATCAGTGTCGTTTTCTCTTTGGCTTTGCCAGATTTGAACTAATGATTACAAATTT
Organism: Elysia marginata; assembly: GCA_019649035.1. Taxonomy (NCBI): domain Eukaryota; kingdom Metazoa; phylum Mollusca; class Gastropoda; family Plakobranchidae; genus Elysia; species Elysia marginata. The sequence continues at coordinate 270,780 of BMAT01008551.1, read as the reverse complement.
ATGGGGTTCAAATCTCTTAAATCAAAGTTTATAATGAGGTTTGTAAAAGATTTTTTCTTCTGTTCCCTAGCTGTTTTATTTGTTCAAAACATGTATGGCTCATGGAAAACAGCCACTGTCACTGAACAAATGTGCCATCCCAAAAAAGAGCAGAAAATAGTCTGAGTTTAATAAACTTGATTGCTTGTGTATAATTCGAACTTTTTGTATATTTCCATGAGATTTGAATTGCGATGATTCCACTAAAATAAGTGACAGTCATCTTTCCATACTTGAAGTTTACTTTTTTAATATGCATAATATGGACTATTATAAGTCAAAATACACAATACTCAGTTGTGGGTCCTACCATTCCAAAATCTGTCAAATTTTGCATCTGCACTTCATTAAGTCTCATTAGCTTATATCAGCTAAATCAAAATCCCTGAGTTAATTATCTTTTGGGTGGTACTCATCTTTCCTGCGAAAACAGAAAAAAAAATCTTGAGACATGCAATACAGAATGGGCTCATCATGTCGGAATATCCTAGTTTAAAGTAATTAGCTGTTTTTGTTTTGTAGCTGATTTTTTTAAAAACTGGTTTCAGGTCAACATCTGCTTTTCTTTTTCTAAGTTCCGGCGAACCGTCTCAGGCCTATTTTTTACCACAATAATTTATAAACTGATCAGCTTAAGCAAATGTTATACATTCTGCATATTTACCGAGTTCTTATTTTGCATTATTAAAATCAGCATTCTTTTCACAAAGTTTACTTCATGCTTGGCAATAGCTGAAGTACAAATATATTGCTCCCCTTTAGTAATGCTGGTCATCAAATGCAGCCTATGTCTTTATACAGAAAATATTTATTCATGGATAATTTCAACATTAGCATCCCAAATTATGTTTATGATTTCTGATAATACATGGGTAAAAATTTAGTACCACACATCCAACAAAAACAACAAAAAATTTGAAAAAAAAAATGACATAGAAAAGAGAAATAAAAATAATTTCTAAAGAAAAACTCCTTTTAGTATTTGATGTTACCTATAAGACTTAGTTGAACAAAAATGAAATGAAAAATGCTATACCTTTTAATCTTTTTACGTAGAAACCCCTCCCCATACCCAACTAATAGTTTTGTCAACAGCCAGAATTATAACACGAAGATGTCTAAAGGTTGATATCTGATACAAATCAATATTACAATTACAAAAGGTAAAGTTGCAAAAAAGTTTAAACAATATCACAGTAATGATACTTATGTCAACAAAATCACAACAGCACAGAAAGTATTTTCCTGTATAAAAATGATCAACACAGAATTCAACTTCTGTTTTTCTCCTCCATGGAGACATTATGTGCACATATTTATATCTTCACATATATAAACTTTGGATCAAATTGAAAAAAAAACGTTTTAAAAAATCACAAATGCACACAACATAGTCCCCCCTCCCCCCAGAGCATCTCAAGGTTAAGATGTAGAGGACAGCATGCCAGATGTGAAAATCTGCTGCAGGATTAGAGGTAGATTCTTGGTATCCATACACACATAGGAGTGACCACTGGGCAGCTGTTTATTCAGCCTGTGAGAGATAAAAAATGGTTTAAGTACAGTGCAGTTTGGATCTCTATAACCCTGTCAGAACAAAATTTAACTTTGAACTATTCCTATGCATTACAGAAGAAAGACAAATTCGATAATCTGAATACAGTTTGAACAAAGCAAATACTGAAATTATCCAGGTTCAAATCATATGGACTCAACTAAAGACACATGGATAAAATGATATATAAACAAAATCATCAGGATTACAGCCATTTCTCTTTGAGATGTGGTTAAGAAATACAATCATACCATCATGAAAACACTTACCTGACGGCTTGGTCTCCAAGAGAGCCCACAAAGATAGCATAGGCATTAACATCTGCACCATTACCAGCTCCACCTGTGCCTCCTCCTGTGAGAATCTGCCCGAAACGCTCTGGACGGATCCCATACCTGTCAAAGTTGGCATCGCTGAGAAGCAGCAGGAAGCGTTCATCTGCTTCCTCTCCTTTCTCTTCCTCTGCGGCCAGTTCGCGGGTATGGTGACTTGCGGCCTCCAGTGTGTGGTCACCACTGATACAGAACTGTGAGTGTGCCAGCATAAGTTTTAACACATTCAGACGCTCCCTGTTGTTCTTTGGTGGCCGGTCTTTGTGGACAAACTGCTCTACATAGGTCTCACCAGAATGGCCATATATGTCATACTGCAAAGAGATGAGAGAATATAACAACATTATTTCTATATAACTAAGGTTTAACACTAAAGGATGGTACAAAAAAGCTCCATATAGGCCTACACATAAATATCAAGATAAAAAAAGATACACCATTATTACCAAGACACTTTACAATTTCGCATCCTTATAACTGAAAGATTATATTTTGAGCTTTTCCTGAGTTCAAGTTTATTTACTGATATCTCCCTTCTATCTTTATTCCCCTTCTCTTTCAATCTCTCTCCTTTTCCTTCTACTTTCTCTTTCACACTCCCTCTTCCTCTCACCCTCTCTCTTTCTTTTTCTTCCACTCTCTCTTTCTCCCTTTTGCCCTCTCTGCTCTCTCTCTCTCTCTCCCATCTAACTCTTTCACATTTTCACCTACTTTAAATTTGTCCTCGTATGTTTCAAAAGCCTCCATGACCATAAGGATAGCCTCTAGCTGTCGTGTCAGACGTGAGTCATGCCCATCAAAACGATACATGCTGCCTGACACATCCACAACAACTCGCAGACGTTTAGGCTTTAGTTGAGGAGAGCCCGGCTGACAAAAAAAAAAAGTAAACAAAAAATTATTAGATTCTTTGATGTCTTTTGCTTTCTCTTAATTTGAAGATTCTCATCCTTAAACGCTTAGACAATGAAACCTACAAAACCAAATTTTGATAAAATGGAATTCTCATAATTCAAAATTTTCTCCATATGATGCTTATTTTTCCTGTTTGGCTTTGTTAGGTTGGAAATTATAATTCGAAATAAATGAAGTTTAATTTTCTTCATTCAAATTTGAAAGTGGTCTGAAGATGTTTTTCCCTCTGTTCCCTTGCAGTTTCACTTCTTCAAAGCTTATGATAAATACTGAGCAAAGTTGCTTCCCCATAAAACCCCACCGACTATGTCTTTAACTCATACAACAACTGGTTTTCAGTGTATGTGCAAGGGCTCATGGAGAAAGGGAGGTCCCAATACTAGTTAAAGCCCAGCAAAAAGGTCTGACTAAAATCAGTAAGATCTCTATTGTATAATTCGATTTTCTAAGTCTTATTTCAAAGTCTTTGCCCTTTCCCAAGATATTTTAAATACATGTATGGGGTTTCCCTTTGTAAGTTACCGGTGCTATTTTTTTATTGATTGTTTGACAGAGCTGGTTAACAAGATCATCACCTTTGGTTTTCTCTAAACATTTGACTCTGTATTTGTGTTGCGCTCCCTGAAAAAAAGTTAACTTGCACTGATATTCAAATTGTCACAGTTTAAATTTTCTATTTAAAGATCAAAATTTTACTCTGACTTTCCTGGGTTTAATTAAAAAGTTGGGATGTTTTCCCATCTTGATTGTCAAAATTTTACTCAAACTTTGTTTGGTTTAATTAAATAGTTAGCATGTTTTTCCATCTTATATGGCAATAAAACAGTTAAAAGTGGCTTGAAATGAGATTCTCAACTAGAGGACTAGTTGATCGTCTTTTTCATGCCTTTGTTATACGAAATGTCAAAATGCAATTTTTTAAAAATCTTCTTGAGAATGAGTATCACCGTTCCCCGAATTCCAAAAAGCAATAGCTCAATAACTTTGGTCATAATCAAGATGTTAAAATAATTTTTCTCACTGCCTTAAAAAAACTTTCAAGTAGCATTTTGTTAATGTATAAATCTCTAAATGTCAAAACTGTGCAAGTAGACACATTTTGTGGGAATGATACTCATATAACTTTAGGGAAAAGAAAACTTTGAAATTCAACTAAAGACAAGAGGATCTCAAACATCCCACAAAAATATTTTTTTGATAAGATTATGACATTAAAAATTTTGTATAACTGAAATGAAGAGTGAACCCAATAGCGTTGAGCTGCCTGAAACAAGTAGACAAAGATTCACCTCATTAGAGATGACAAATAGTAGAAGGACTAACCATTCTTAGGCAAAGATCTGGCTTTTATGATACAGTCCTACATACATAGCATATTTTACTTTTACAGTATCTTTAAACCAAAATACCCATGCATTGATGTGTCTGTTCAAAGAGGAGCAGCAAAAATATAGTTATATTGAAATGCTCATTATTCAACCCTGGAAAATTACTAAGCATATATTTTTAAAAACAGAACCGCCAAACTGACAAGGAAATAAGAGCATTGTAGTTGTGATGTGCAGCTGCTCGCATAAAAAAAAAACAGGGGGTTGGGGGGAGCTATGAAATGACATATGCATAGGAAGCTTTTTTCACTGTTTGCCCCAGTAGCATCTTCAAACAAAAAGATCAAACACATTCGGCCCCAGCCAGGGACACAAACACAACATGTCAGGGGCACATCAAAAGCAAAGAGCATCATTGCAATGACAAGGGGAGCAAATTTGTTTTTCAGCTCAAAGGAGAGGAAAAGTGATAAAGGAATAAATTTCTTTTCTTGATGGAGGAAGAAAAAGGTATTTAAAGGGGGTCTGCCGCACACACACATTTTTAAATGGAGTTTCAAAAACACAAACTAAGCTTTGTTTCAAAATAAGTGTTTGAAAGTAAACAATTTGTATAGCAATTATATTAAAAAAAAAAAACAACCGACAGACACAAGAAAATGTAGAGCAGGAGTAAAGAGCTTCTGCCAATAAGATAACATCTCAAGTGAAACATTGATCTACTCCATTACAATACAGATTCGGTCTTGTAAAGTATTTTTAAAAATATAACACATTATAATTTCTAAAAATTCAGGGCACCAATAAAAAAAGACATCAAATGTGAAAAAAACCGGTATAATCTGGTTCTTTACAGTGTAAATTGACCAACCCCTCAAAAGACTTTGTTTGTATATCTGACTCATCAAGCATCTAGTTAATCCTGTAAAGACATTGTGGATGAAAGAATAAAGAGTAAGCGAGCAAAAAGAAGACAATATAAACAGCTTTGAAGACATAATGAAATAAGAAAATTCAACTTTAAATGAATTTCCACCACTGAGGAAAAAGAAGAAAGTAGAAAAGAACTTATCTTACAAATTCATTTAAAAATTCATGGACTTACACAGGAAACAGTTGGACAATGGACTAGGTTTTAGCCAAAAACTTTAACCGACTTTTTAAAAGCAACTTAACAATAGTCTTATGCCTTATTAACCCTATGAATCCTACTCACGGGTACACCGGTGAAGTTTTCTCGTGTCAAATACTCTACTCACCGGTATACCAATTGCTAAGTTAAAGTAGGAGATGAAAGAGCAAACACAGAACTCATTACTTTGTTGAACAAAAGAGGAAACAATACAAGTCTAGGTAACATAAGTAAAACATTTTTATGTTATCTAGAGGGTTTTGTTCATTCCTCTTTAGTTCAAAAGGTATTAAGTTATAGGTCTGCTCTTTCATCATCAATTTAGATTTAACAGGCAGATATGCATCCTTTTTGATTGCTTTTTACTTTGTATGTAAGATTAGAAGGTAATGTCCTTTTTTATGAGTTGTAAGCTGAACTACAACAATTTTGATCAAAATTATATAAATAGATAATATGAGAAATGGTGTTTTCAGGATTTTTATAATTTCATAACTTACAGTAATATCTCACTTTTAAAAATATAGAAAATGGTTAAATTCTCTGACTGACTTCCAATCTTAGAATACATTGTTTTGCTCTAAATTTCACATGGCTCTGAGGGAATTCCTACATTTTCTGGCTAGCCTCGGTAAAAAAAATTCCCATGCATAGTGTCTTGTCTTATCAAGAAAAAAGATTAAGAATGACAATGGTAGTCTCGTAGACTTGTCTCTGTGCCTTTTTATGGGTTTTTAGTTAACCATTTAATCCTTAAGGGTGAAAACTTTAATTCCAAGCTGCTTTCAGTAAGCCCTGTCAACCTTACATCAGGCTCTTTCTCTGCTCTACGCTTGTAGATCCCTGACTCCCCAGTAAGTCCCTCAATGAGCTTGCCGTCATCCAGTTCACCGTGACTTTGGTGTTTGATCCACTGACGCTCCTTGCCCTTTGCCTGCAAAATATGTTTTAAAATATAAAATATGGTTTGTCATTTCAGCAGTTCCTACAAAAAAAAAAGTTTTAAACTTGCTAACAACTATTGAACATATGACAGGTGAATATGTAATTCTTAGAAACCTAAATTAAAAAACATTTTTTTACTACACTATGCCCACAAGGAACAAAATAGGGCAACAAAATTTGAAGTGACCGGAAACATAATATTTTCGTCACAATTTCCAATGTGGAAAAGACCGGAGATGTATATATTGGTCACAGTTTCCTTTATGGAAAGGATGTCAGATGTTAATATTCATTACCAATAGCCCATTTCTTTTCCAAGTCAGAGAAATTCTATTGTTGTGAACTTAGAAGTTTTGTTTTCAACATGCAGTAGGACTGAATGCTAAAATTTAATAACAATTGCCCACAAAATTCAATTGAGACCTAGATGTGGATATAGAAATTGAGCAAATGTAAGTGGTCATAGTATTATAATTCTCTCAAGTACAAGTACTGGAGTATTTATGTATTTTGTATTACTTTATTGAGTATTTTCAAGAGGATTTTAGCATTTCATAAGGTTAGTTTGACATTGAATTTTGATTTTTTGGTTCGTTTTTCTCTTTCTACTTGTTGATTTTGGGGCCATGTTGGTCTCAGGTGTATATGATTGTTTATGTTTAAACAAGAACAGCTGAAAACAGTCCAAAACACACAAAAGTTACAAAATTTACTTACAAAAGTCATTGCAAGGAAGCATTATTCATCATGGTACATTTCTAAAGCCATTGCACTGTATATTAAGATTTTGAAAACAATAAAATCAGTGTTTGCTAACATCTAGTGCCAAAGGAACATTTTTGCTGCAACTCTGGTCCTGGGGAGGGGAGGGGGGGGAAATTAAGCTGTAGCTCCGTTCACTTAGATGTTAAGAACCCCTTTGCTGTTGTTCCTAATTAAACAATAACTATAATTTTCAAATCACTTTGAAAGTAAAGATGGCTGAAAATACTTCAGTTTGGTATTTGCAACAGGACAAATATTTGCATTTTTACTGTCCTGATGTCTAAGATAATGAGAATTCCTCTGATTTTATAGCAATAGCGTAAAAATTCATCTCTTGGGAGGTTTTTTTACCTTTAGCTTGAAACTGCAAAACTTTCCTTAACGCCAGGCAGCAAAGACATATACAGTGAAACTCCTTAATAAAGACCTGGCAAAATGTTGTTAAAAACAGGTCTTAAAAGAGGAGGGGTTTTAGTTCAGGGGTTTAATTACTATACCCATATAAGCAGATGTCCTAAAATTTAAAGTCACGCATGAGGGGGTGGTCTTTATTGAGGGGGTCTTAATTGTGGGATTCCACTGTACACAAATACATACACTTCAGTCTAGGCACATTTACTTGAGAGCACTCACCTGCAATGAGTCCAAAATCACTCTCAGACTCTGCACTTGTCTACGTACACCCGCTGAATATTGCTCGTACAGACGCCCATCGTACTCACTCATCTCAATCTCTTTCAATCTAGAAGTACAGTGAAAGAAAAATAAGTCCCATGTTCATTTCAAATAATAGAGATAAGCAGGAGATAAACTACTTTGCAATTCCTTTCTTCACAGTTTTTATTTTGTTTCATGTCTAGCGACTCAGCAACTCTACTAGTCCTGCATAGAAATGAATTCCAGAATTAAACCTAGAGAGAAAATAATACTTAAAAGAAGTCCTAATTGATGAACGATTGCTCAGACATTCATTCTAAAAAGCTTAAACATGCTATAATAATATTCATATTTACGTATCATCAAAGGAAATTAAAAAAAAATAAAACTTATAGAATTCTTAAGCCACAATAAACTTGTCTGAATATAATTTTAAAAATCACCACAATTTCCTGTCTTTTATTCTGATTAACTGAAAGCATCTTTAGACTGATAGAGATGTATACCATATTAAATGAAATAAATTTTTAGAAAACACAACTGTTTTCCTGTAGATTAACCCAACACCCGCGCCAAGCCACTATATTGGCTTTGATTTGAGGAAATTACCAGTGTGGCAAGCCACTTATTTGGCTTTGAACATTCCGCCCGCGTCCCGCGCCGAGCCAATATATTGGCTTCAGAGTTCGGCTTACTTTTAACTTACATTTCGCACTCCCTTGTCATACTAGATAGCTGGGAACAGGAAACTAACCCCTTACATCATCAATCAATAAATACAGGGAAAATTTTCCCCTGGTTTGCCACCTCATGGTGTGATTACAACCGATTCCACTAACCCGAGAGTCCATGAGGGAAAGGGACTGATGTGGTGCAAAGAGGTGTCAAATTTCGCATATCTATAACAAAAATTCTGGCTAGGATGGATGTTTGGTAGGCCGTGGTTTCGTGATTTTGACACCTTCTGAGTAATTGACATATCATAATCCCACCCAGAAGATCCTAGAAGCTCATACAGGTGGAGGGGGCGTCGACCAGAGGAGGTCTCAAAGCCTGGATGTGGTCATTTGGACTGTTACATATTAGCCACCTGTCATATGTGTAACCAGGTCCAGCCTCCTGTCAATCAGTGTTATGAAAGTTCTCCCCAATTTATCCAGAGTGAAATGATAAAACTTTCCCACGGTGCTTGCATGCTTTGAAGGGAAAGAGGACTGGGGCGGTGGGTTGAGGGGTAGCTTTTCGCGTGTGTGTTAGAGGACTGTTACATTTCAAAGGTATTAGGTGTAAACAATAGTCTGACTGATCTGCGAACATAGAACAAGGTAGGTCACCAACCCAGTTGTTCCAATTTCAAGATTAGCAAACCAGTTTC
>BMAT01008551.1:229086-254759 GCA_019649035.1 Elysia marginata | reverse complement strand
ACAAACACTTTCTCTCCATCTATCTAACCCCCCCCCTCTCTCTCTCTTTCCACCTTACGCCCACAAACACTCTCTTCCTTCCCTCTCTATCTTACTCTGTCTGTCTCTCTCTTCTCTCTCTATTCTCTCTCTCTCTCTGCCTGAGTTTTACATTTATATCCACGAGAGGTCCAATTTTTAGTAAAAAATGCAAAGACCCGGAAAATCGGGAAAACCCGGATAATCGGGAAAAGATGCCTTCTCCCGAAATTTCCCGATTAAGTGGGTCCGACTGTACTGCAAATATTACTGCTACTATTAACACTTTTTATGCCGCAGAGTAGGAAAATTACAACAAAAACAAAAAAGGACCTTGGGGTTTCTTTTGCTATTTATGCAAAGAAATTATTTTTGGGGTGGTCAGTTTATAATAGTATAATCAAGTTTTTACGACTATTGTCATCACTAGACTTACCCAGGGACTGGGATGTACCGTAGTTTGTGATTGGCCAAGTCTGACACTTCCAAGTAACCACTGAGATCTGCTTTAGCTACATCTTAAGAGAAAGCAATTTCGAAAAGATGATAATATGCTATATTTAAAACAATAAGTTAGAAACGTTTTGTTAATAAATGGGTAACACTTTCATGTATAAAAATTGTGAGCTGAATAGATACATTTTTGTGAAAACTTTAGATTTAAAATAAAAATTTTTAACTGATGCAAAAAAACCCACCCTTAAATGTTCTCCATGGATGAATTGATTTTTATATGAAATATTGAAAGTATATATGTCATACAGTGCACTAGAAAAATCTACAGGGTACCATCAACCCTTTGTTATTAGAAGGAACTTTGTTAAACAACCCAAAATTTGAGTTTTTCTAAGAGTTAGTATTTATTAACTGTTACCAATCACAAAAACAGAATCATTCAAGTCAAATATTGGAACACCTCAAGGCGCTAGCCTCAGCCATGTCTTATTCATTGTCTACTTAGAACATGCGCTCAAAAACATACAGAAGATCGAGACACTCTACACTCAAAACACTTTAGAACTGGCATAAGCAGACAACATTGACTTTGTTTCAACAAATGACTTTGTCGACGTAGAAACAATTCAAAAAGAGTTAGCAGACTTCAGGTTAAATGTTAATACCAACAAAACTGAATACACACTCGTTCAAAAAGACGGAGAAGATTGGAAAAAAGTGAAGAAAGTAGGCTCATTGCTGAAAGATAAAGAAGATATTGAAAGAAGGAAACAATTATCCAACCTCGCCCTACAAAAGCTGTCAAGCATCTGGATAAGAAATGACAAGGTGAAACAAGTAACAAGACTAAACCTATACCGAGCACTCGTGAAATCAATACTTCTGTATAACTGCGGCACATGGTCTCTGACAAAGCAAGAAGAACACAAATTAAACACTTTCCACCGCAGGCAATTAAGAACAATCCTCAATATCAAATATCCCACAGTTATCAAAAACAATGCTCTCTATCGGAAGACAGGTGAAACTCCCATATCTTTAACCATTCTCAAAGCACAATGGCGACTTTTCGTATTTTAAGACAGGCCATCAATACACCACCCGATGTTGCAATGACTAAATACTTCAAGACGGAGGGAAGCAAACAACGAGGCCGACCAAAAACATCAATTGTGACTACACTACTAAGAGACCTCAAGAATCACAACAACGATCACTGGCCAACTAGATTACATTCAATTAATGGCCTTGACCACCTTCGTGACATAGCACAGAACAGATCCGACTGGAAACACCTGACGATAGCAATATACAGATCAGCACAGTCAGAGACGTCAAACGACGTCGCAGCGGACGGGCATTAACTAACTAATCAAAATTGCTTTAATCGGTTTATATATTCACATCAGTATTGAAGTCAATAAAAGATTTAAAATGTTTAAAATTAGATGATTTGATAAAGAAAAGAAGTAATCTATTTCAGTGAGAAATAAAAAGATGAAACCATTTCAATCACACAGGATTATGAATGTGACACACATATGGGAAGATGGCGCAATACTAATAAATGCTCTTCTTTCGAAAAAAAAAAAAGTTTTCAGCAATTGTTATATAGCAGAATTTTTTTATATAGGACTTTGTATCTCATTATTATTTTATATATTTAAACTAGGAAAATTGCTACAATACTAGCAGAAAATTGTGTTCAGAGAGACTGGAAAAGGCAGAAATTGCTTAATCTGAAAATATCAATAAAGGCTCACTTGGAGGCTTGACATCCTGAGGAACATGTCTGGTGGGCAAGGCTCTAACAACTTGACCAGACTGCGGCAGGTAAGCAAAGGATCGTTCTGCACTCTGTGCTGACGATGGCTTTGCTCTCAAAGAAAACATATCATTTCCATTGTTATTTTGAGCTGGCTCTGGGAAAGGTTCTCTTGAAGAAGCATAGAGATCAGCTTCACTCTGAATAAAAAAATCAGAAAATATTTTTTTTTGTGCTATAACTGTAACAAACTGATTGCATACATTTTGAAGTATTGCTAGATATACACGTGCATACTTTGTTAATGATGAAGGCATTATAAAGCTCAAACATTATGTTATCTAGATTATTTTGTTTTTACATCTGGTTACCACTTTAGTGATTGTGAGGGTTTTGTCAATCCATTTTTTGTCATAGACAACAAATATCAGCAAAGAAAATGTAAAAATTGATTAAAAAATATTAAGTTTTGAGCCTGGTATGTATATGAACGTTTGTTACATATGTTATAGAAAATCTAAAATCTTAAGACTAATTAGTTTGTGTTGGTAATAAATGTTGAAAACCAATTTCCACTTCATGATTATATTTTAAAACTACTGCTTATACAAGGTTATAAAAAAGGACCTCACAAGGTCTGGAAAACCCAACAGCATTGCAGCATGTGTACCATCCAGGACAGCCACTCTGTTGGGACAACTCATGCCTTCACCAAGGGCTTCAGTCAGGCGTTTGTCTCCAAGAGGCTTGGTGCCCATTAGTAATACAGATTGGCTGCTCAGGCCTAGATAGGTTCAGAAAACGAAGGAAGAGGGGCGGGTAAGATTCATGACAAAGAGATGAAGAATTCTTAAGAGATTTTTCATAAACAAAACTGCTAGTCCTGGTTCATGTTTCTAGGAGAAATTTCTTTTCTTTTCTTAAATACAAACAGAATAATTCCTTTCGCCAATCCTTAGGTCTTGATTATAATCGTTAAAGCTTCAAGGCAGTCATCTGAGTACTTCAAAGGTGCACTTTTTTATTTCTTTATGTCTTATACTTTGTAATTTCTCATCCTGTCTCATGATCTATAGAAGAAAAGGTCATGTAATCTATGAAATGATCAGGACTATTAGGAGTTTGTTTTCCTTCTTTTCAAAAAATATTCTTTGGTTATTGGCACTATATCTTAAGATCACCCATTTTATCAAGGTCAATGCAATTTCTTTTTATGATCTTGTTTCTTAGTGACTGTAGACAACAGTATGACAACACTGCATAGTAAAGCACTCTACTTAAATAGGAACTGCCACTGAGCTAATAAAAAAGTAAGAAAACAACTAGTCATTGTCTACCTCTTCCTACATCAACTGGTGATAACTTGACTTCATCATCAGCAGTGCGGGACAAAATATATTTCCTGAAAACAAAAAAAAATAAAGTAATATTCTTTAAAATATGAGAGGTGAATTGTACACCGCATACCTTTTGTGCATGCTTTAAACTAAATGTTAGCGACTGCCTTGTTTTATCTCTTCTAATATCTAAGCTTACTATTTCTGTGAGGCATACCTTAAATGCTTTTGGTCAATATTTGTTTTTGTTGTCTTTAGATGAGTGTTGGTATGCAATCAGCTATTAAAGTTTGTTCTCAAACCATTTACTGATTCTATATGGTCTGTCTGTATATTTATTCTTATTTTGGTGAAGGAATTAAAACACTAATTTAGGTTCATTTAAGTATGTTTTGATTGATTGTGTTCTAGTCCACTGCAATACAGGCTTGCCACATCATCGTAAGCAGTTGCACAAATCTTTGTATCTTTCAAAAACATTTGAGAGGACCGGCCCACTCAAATTGAGATCAACTCTGCCCTAACTTTACTAAAAACTCAAATAAGATAGATCAATTGAGCCTGTACACTCAAATTTGTTTACTTCTTGCTGCTGTGCTTGTTCACAACGAAGGCTTAGATTGTATCCTATGCCACCCTTTTTTCCACACTTTCTCAGGTTTTTATAAAGTTTGTAAAATTTTCTCAACACTCCCAAATAGTTTTGTCTCTAATATCTGTTCCCTTAGAAGCTTATTCATTATACAAAAACATTTTAACATTGCATCAATGTATTTTACATATGACTTCAATCTGCATAGATCTGCCTACCAGGAGGAATCTGTCTCAGAAAGAAGCCAGCGACCTTCACCAAGGGCCTGACAGCCTTTCACGTTGAAAGGAAGATCAACAGAATGAGACAACCCTTCAAGGATATTAAAAAACTCAACATGTTGCCTGAAAGATAACGTTCATAGAATGTAGTGTTTAGTACCAAATAGCAGTGGAAATATTGACAAAAATTGCAGATAATTACATCAACAGTAAGATACAACAGTTGATGCTTTGCAGTATGAACCAGCAAGATTTTTTTTACAAAGTAATTTAAGACAAGGCCAGTATAAACAATTTATCATCACATTTACGTTTATACATGATGTCTTATTTAAACTAAAAATAATAATGCAAAATATTAAAAACAATTGTAATCAGTTTTAGTTTTTTTAAAATAAAGCCTATAATGGAAATGAATTTACCTCAAAAAACCTTTTTGGTACATGTTTTATTGAAAAAAATACTTACCCATTTTGTTGATAAAACAAAGTAGTACCTCTTGGGTCAATATCTTCACTTAAACACATTTTGAAAGGGCTCTGGAGAAAATATTGCAAATAAAAAGTAGCTTGAAGAAACTTTTGTATTAATCTTAAATACTTTTACAACCGGCTTTTTTCCCCTTAAGTAAGTGACATCTGAATATCATTGTAGAGAAATTAAAACCATCAGAGTATAGACATAGCCAAGACTTGCAAAAAAAAAACTTATGCATATTTTGGGTTCTTAGACAAAATAATAAGCCCATTTTAAGTCTTTGGAACAAATTTAGCAAATTATCAATCTCGTTTGTTTCCTTTGGGCATTTATAAAAAAGCTAAGAATGTTTAATTCAATATACTACATGCTATAATACAGAATTCAGTTTGAATTTCACACACAGCACCTCAGTTACGAGTCACAATTTCTGACATGAAATTTTTTTTATTGTCATTCAAGTTTTACTGTTTTTTTTTTTTCATTTTTTTTTAGAGTCATGTATCTCTGTCTTTATAAATATGTAACAAAGACAAAGAACTCTCCGCTTTCTTAGTTAAAAATGCCTTATTTTGAAAACATAACTTACTTCAGGTTTAATTGCAACAGTTGAGAACCGTCGTCTAGGTGAAACCTCTGGCAGAGTGTCACTCATTAAGCGTGTAATCTGTCCATTTTCCACATTGACTGTTATCACTACATTGGTCTGTAAAGTATAAAGCCTAAGTACATTAGCTGTCTTAAAATCAATATAACATTATTTATATTCATTCCTACCAAATTGAGAGAACATGGCATGAAATAATTCAAATTGTGGTGGAAAATAACATCGTTATAGGGAAAGTTAACTCAACTTTACATAAGTTTCCATTCAGGTTCTGATTACTGTGTTAGCAGAAAGTTATATACTCGTTTTTATTAAAAAAACTTTACTTGACTAGTAAGTGTTCACATTAATATGTTCCCACCGATTGGGCAAAAATGTTTGAAGATGCAACTTTTTGTTTGAAAATATAAATATTTTTCACTTGAAATGTCATTGAAGTTAACTTGGACAGAAAAAGTAACACTTTAGTAAAGCAAACTAGTGTATCAATTAGATTTTAAAGGTAGACCACACCATCACTCACATTTTGCTCATGCAGAAGAACAAGGTCATCTAAGGGAGCTGACAGAGCTTGTAATTTCACCTTTATAAAGAAAAAAATCACATGGTAGAAACCAGCAGTTGCTAACTTGGATTATTCCAACTTAATAACTTGCCATTGTTCTTTTCACTATGCAGGCTTTCTATTACATACAGCATTTTGTAAAGATTAAAAATGTTAAAAAAGAAACAGCGCCTGCAAAGTGCAATAAACAATTTGATGATGGAAGACCCCAAGATAATTTATCTTTAGTTAATCTAGCCTAAGATGAAAACATGTATGTACTATACCTCCTTCTTTAAACCCTAAGAATTCGATTGCCTTATTTCTTTTCTTTTTTTTTTTCATTTTGTACTGCAATTTAGACTGATTAAAAAAAAACGCAATTACTTTTGTGTTTTGACTGGGAATAGAGTTGATAGAAGTATGATGTTATGACAAAAAAATGAATATACCAAAACATTGGTTTAAACCTTAATAGCTTTTGCCTTCTCAGCTAAAGAATAAACTTTTTAAAACAAAATGATTTTTGCAGTCATTACATGAAGAATTTCACTTTAAAAATATTCTACTGTGTTTGAAAAACACAATCAAAACCATAACCAATTTCGTTTTCCTTAATTTGATAATAAATTTGTGAACAACAACAAATCAACAAAAAAAGTAATTGCAATTTTGTAGTTTACCTCTGGTTTGAAGCCACCTAGCGTTGAAGGGAAAACATCATACATGTCAATTAAATTTGACGTGTGTGAAGTTGGAGTCAGGGTGTAAAGGCAGATTGGATTGCATGTTGCTACATAGATGACGTCATGTTTGTTCTGTCCTGGGCTGCGTCTGTCCACTGACAATCATAAAAAATGTTTGGTTTAAACCTTATGTATGATACTTAAACAAGAATGTTATAACACAGAACGTTTGAAACTTGGTATAACAGATGAATATATATATATATATATATATATATGAAGAGTAAGTCAAGTTGAGAAAAAATAATTTCTTTAAAAGAAAACATATTTTAACCGTTTTCAACAACACTGAGGTTCTAGTTTAAATTCGTTTGAGGAAAATATTTCGCAGGATGGAAGCAAATCCAGATAATCTAAATATGAAACAAAACTAGGTTGTGCAAACTTCATAGTTAGGTTTGCAATTCATTTGTTGTTTTTTTTTTCACCAAATATTTCTGATTAAACTTCAAAGAGGTCTCAGATTTGATTGATATTAGCTGACATTGCTGCCCTATTGTAATAAAGTTACAGAACTGACCTCTGCTCACAGCAATATCACAGACAACATTGTTCTCTTCCAACGGCAACACAGAGTAGGCTTCTTCTTCTGAAAAAACAGAAGCCCTTGACTGGGTTCTATCTAAACTTTGGTTTTGGATGTACAGTGATACAGGCCCCTGAAAGAGAAAAAATATTAGGGTTATTCTTTATGTTGGCTGGGATTTAAAAACAGCACATCATCATTATTCCATACAAAATAGCCCAGGTATTCAGGAAATTTTATCTCTATAGTGCAAACTGCAGCAAATTGTGTGCTTCCAATATTGGTAGGATTAGCCATGAAAAAAAATTTCCAAGAAATGTTGGCTGAGATTTTTAAACAGTACATTATCATCATTCCATAAAAAATAGCCCAGGTATTTGGGAAATTATATCTCTATAGTGCAAATTCTGCAGCAAATCGTTTGCTTCCAATATTGCAAGGATTAACCATGAAAAAAAAATGTCCAAGAAAATTGAAGAGCAACCTGTAATATCACACTGAATTGACCGTCTACCTGGACAAAAAGAGCAATACATATTTTCATTAAAAACCATAGAGTATTTTACAAGTTTAATAAAAGTTTCTCTATTCCCTAGCTTACAACTTTTGCAACTACCATTTTTTTAGTTAAATTACCTTAATTGTCAGATTTTTTGTCTTCACAGGAAGACTCATGAGGCCTGTCTTTCTCCTCATTCCGTCGCTAGAAACTTTCCATTGGCCAATATTCTCTAGCGTTGGCAGTGGAACCCTATAAAAGGTTATTAAAAAAACATTAGTTAGTCTTGATGAAATGTGTGAAGTGAACAACATATGATAAAATTTAATTTGATATATCAAATTTTAGATTTTTATCAATCAAAAATTGTCTGTCCAGCTAGTAGAAGTTTTGATTTTGACATCAATTCGTTTCTAAGAGTTTGTAAACTAAAAAGCAATGTTTAAATCCCAGTACAACTTTTCAAAGAAATACTAATCTATGGTTTTAAGGGAATATCTGTTTTGAAAATATCGCTTGATAGTTTTTAACATTGAAAAAAGAAGAAAGAAAATGTATCTGGAATAGAAAAAATTTGTTTTATTTAAATATAGCACTTGATTTGGCTCTGCATCATCGGTAGTTACATTTTTCTTTCTTTAAAAAAAAAATACATACATTGCTTTGTTACTTCATTTTTTACAGATGACTTAACTTGTATTTCCTATTTTGCTCAATCAATCTCAATCCTCTATTTTATACACACAGAACCAAAATCTAATTGATAGCTAGCCAGTGAATATGAATCACATTTGAGCTATATTATAATTAAACAGATTTTGGGCAGTCTCTTGCAAGAGCATGTAAAAAAAAACAAAAAAAAAAAACCAAACAACTTTGATGTTGAAAGAATCCATAAAGTTCGATTCCATCTATATCATTAAGCTCCATCACCCTTAAACTGATTTGAAAGTAATGAATGAGCTAAAAAAAGATATGAATTCCATTCTATTAAAATACTCAAGTAAGTGTAAAAAAAACTGATATAATTTTTCTCTTGGAACTTGCCAAGACTAATGGGTTCAGAGACTAAGATGTAAATGATAGATAGTTGTGACTTTTGTAATTCATAACTTGAAAAGGGAAAAAGACATTAAATGTTTTCTTTACCACTTGTTTACTTTAAAACTTGAAACTCGAATACTCCACCACCCCCTTAAGCTTCTATTTCAGAGCCCATAAATAAGAACATAATGTTCTTGCATACATCCTTGAAAGAGACAAAACTTTGTATTATGCTTGGAAAAAATTACAGCAGACTGAAATGTTCTGCGATATGGGATTGAGCTAAAACAAAGAGCTTGTGGGCCAGTTGTTTACTTGGAAACAGCAGTACAGAAACATCAAATCCATAGAGCTGAGCAACTTATGAGAAACTTTTTTGGAAACAAATGGCTTTCGAACATAACACTTAGGAGTTAAAGTTGCTGGAATTCTAGGGCCGTACTAGTACAGTGCAGTCTGTTTAAGTCAGAATGCTTGGGAACAGCTAAGTCAGTTCAAAATATCAGAACTTTGAGCCAAAGGATACTTGACAAAGAAAAATCTACCAGTTGGGTTCCTAAAATAGATTTGAGTTATCCATGAATTCAAGTTATCAGAATTTAAGTTAAATTAACTCCACTGTATAATCAAACTTCTCTATTACTCTGTCAAATCTTTTCCTGAATGCAGCCTAATCGCCTTTTTATTTATTTTTTGAATCAATAAGCTTTAGTAGCCTT
Source organism: Elysia marginata (assembly GCA_019649035.1). NCBI lineage: Eukaryota > Metazoa > Mollusca > Gastropoda > Plakobranchidae > Elysia > Elysia marginata. The sequence goes on along the minus strand of BMAT01008551.1, from coordinate 245,208 downwards.
CTTTAAAGCTAAATCTTTTTTGGTCTCATATGTAGATTTTATCATTGGTCCTTTGAATTGCATTCACATAAATTATAATTTTTACTTTTTGTGTGCATCTCATCAATTTCAATTTTAAATTCTTTCAGAAAATGTATTGATCTGATATTCAACAACATATTTAAGTGTTTCCTTCTCTCCACCATTTTTCTAAATTATTAGTTTATGATAAGTTGTTTCTTAGAGTCTAGTTTAATTTCCTAATTACCTAGCATGTGTGTATTTTTTTTTCTTCAAAATTGGCCCCATAATGTGAGTTGCAGCATTGCAAAATGATTTGAGTTGCAGTGAATGATAGTTAAGGGCATGTGCCATGAAATTATTACTTTGGGTGAAATTAGATGACAAATGCAAACAAATTTTTAAGAAACGGTGTTACAAAACAGCTAATTTATAGCCGCCATCTTCAATTTTTTTTTCATATAAAAAGATTTTTCTCTAAAAGTTTAAGTTTTTAGTTTTCTTATCAATGGGTCTGAAATTTGGTATGTAGAATCTGACATATCACAAAAGCATTTATGTGGAAGGATTTCTTGATTCATAAAATTTTTTTTCTTGTTTAGTAAAATCAAAATTGTTCAATTTCATAACCAACTTGGCAACTTGGATGGTGATAAATGAAAATGTTTTATGGAAAACCCTTCTATACCCTTGTTACTCAGGTTTTCAGGAACAGCGTGTCAAAATTTCAGATCATTTGGACATTTAAAAAAAGTTGTAGGCATTTTCTTATAAAACTTGGTATTTTGGAGCAAATGGCTGACAAAGATTATGGATAGATGGGCTGGAGAATGTGTAAAAGGACACACTTACATCTTTTAACAAGATTTCTTGGCTTTGATTTTTTTTTCATTTTTGGGTAGTTAGGAAAGGAAAATAGACCATTTTCAATGCATGTGAAAATTTTGGATTTTTTGCCCGTAATTAGCCTCTCATGCCTTTAAGTTAGAAATTTTGATAATGTCTATCCAAGGGTATGATTTTTTTTAATAAAAAAACTTCTTGACTTATATTGAAAGAAATGATGTGTTCCATCATATATTACCATGAAGCCATTGAAATAATGGTCAGAAATAAGATATTGAAGTAGGGGATTGGTTGATGATCTATTTAAATCTTTTTATAATTTCAAGCCTTTAAATGCATTTGTTTCTCATTTTTTATGAATGGTTCTCCCTAATCCACTACCTTCCAAATACAATAACTCAGGTATAAGCAAGATATTGTAAGAATCTTTTCAGTGCCCTAGAGAGCAATCATGGAACTTTCGAGCATTGTAAATATCTCCAAAAGTCTAACAAACTAACTTTGTGAAGTTGTTTAACATGTTGCCCACCTTCTCCTTTTACACTTAACCCATCACAGCCCAATGTATCATATCTGATAAAACCAAGTAAGGTATCATTTTTGCCCAATGTATCAGAAGGGATGCATTTTTCTAAACAGCAATTTGATAAACCAGTCACAAAATAAGCTTTGATGTTGTTATAAAAAGCCATCAGAAAGCAATATGACAAAATTTAGAAGTTTTTGTCCCTATTCTATGCTTGGGCAGTGAAGGGTGTAAAAAATTACAATGAGATAGTTGTCATGGTTAATATTAACATAACGCCACTCTATTGAAGCTGTGACTAAATATGAAGATATGTATACATTTTCTTCATTCTTTTGTCGTTTTTTTTATCACTTTGCATATAAAAAGATTTTTTTTATTATTATCATTATGAGGAAATTCTATGTAACAAAATGTTTGACAGCTTAGTTATACAACTGTCTTAAAAACTTTTTCCTTTTGAACATTATCTTTTGAATAGTTAAATACATACATTAAATGTTTGCTTCAAGAATAATACAAATGTCAGAGAACAAGAAGAAGGATCCTTATTATTCTTGGCACATGGCATGGTGGGTTACTTTGCCATTGGGTTTCTTGCTGCTTTACCTCCATCCAGTCTACATTGATGTAGCTAACCAGTTTAAATGGGGTCGGCACAGAGGAATGAATAAAAAATTGCTTGGACTGGGCATCAAACCTAGGACCTCTAGCATTGGGATTATTTTAACTATCAATGCAGCCAACAAGAATTTGTGCTTAGCTTAGAACTTCATGAAATTGACAAAAAAAAAAATTCCAACTGTATTCAAGCACCCTCCACTTTTAAGAAATTTGTATCAGAAAATCCAAAGAAGAATTGTGAGTAAAACCAAAACATTATTGAAAAAATAAGCAAAAGCAATAGAGATTAAAAAAACTCCAAGACATAAATATTTTAGGGCATTTTATTAGTGTAACATTTCTCTGAGAATGTTTGATGCACATCACAATGAATGCACTATAAAACAATATACAACTGTACAAAACATAATATATCAAATATTTTGATTGTTTTTATAATTAAAACTTAATTGTATAAATAAAAAAAAATCAAATACTATCTCAGAGTGTGGTACACTAATAAAAGCTCCAAAATAAAAAGAAAACTAAACTGTTTTCAAGACCATATTAAATACGACTTTCTACAGATTAAGTTTTGAATGCCTGCATTAGTGCATTCCGCTTGAATAAACTGCTCACAACCCTTTGGCAATGGCGAATTTAAATTAAATATAGTAGTCCTAATTATGTCAATCCTATTATCAGAACAATAATATTTTTCAAGACAAAGATGAACTTGTAACCTGATATTGCTTACCAGAGAGTTTAAATTATTGTACTAAATCAGGCATGATCAGCCAGGAAGAATATTACATTTTTCATTAGAATCAAACTAATTCATTTGTATGCACCTAATTTGAACATGTCCTCAAAGCCATAACATTAAATTATTATATATATCACACTTGATGGTGTATGTGTTTGCATTACACTTTAGTTTACATGAGAACTTAAAAAAAATAATATATATAAAAAAAAATCTAACAAATTCACACTACATAATATGTGCATAAATATTACATATTGAGCAACTTGTATATATCAACAATATGCCTTACTCTTTAGCTAATGATATAGAAGCTTGTGACGCCCCGACTGGAATGCCATGCTTCTGCATAGTTTCCACAATTGTCTCCTGCAACTCTTTGTTGTAAGAATCGAAGTCAAAGACATTCCTCACCACAGTTGTCAGACCCTCATTTGGGTAGCGCTTCAAATAGAAAGATATAAAACAAAACAAAAGTGACAGGGAGGTATTGAATAAAGTCTAGCCATCAATAATAATTTCAAACTTTTTAGGATGCTCATTTTACCGATTGTTACAGTTTATAAGTTACACAAATTTATTCTTTGAAAGTTCTTTTTATTGCCGATAGATGGAAAAATATTAAAATGGGCTTTAAAAATATTGTTGAAGACATGGTGGGTCCAGAAAGATTGTTTCAGCGGATAATAAATCTCTTTGTATAAATAGAAAACATAATTGCAGTAGTTGCAAGAAAATAAGAAGCCTCGCTTGTTACGCTCTATAAGTGTATGTACCTGCAGATGCCTGACCATGTTCACAACTTCTCGAGTGGAATATGGATAGTTGATGAGACCTTGGTCAGCCATTTCACGCAGGTCGGCAAAGGCGGAGACAAGACGCTGCAGTGTGGTGTCTGATACATCAGGCCCATACTGCCTTAACATGGCCATCTCAGATTCCATGTCTGGGTTGTCTATAGCGTGACAGCTAAAAATATCACCTAGCAGCAACCAAAGAAGCAATATGAGTCAACAAACTAATAGTAAGAACATATATTCTTCATAAAATATATTGTCATAAAATTAGTGAAGAAGCAAATTAGAAATGAAATTTAAAAATTTTGCATAGCCAAAGCTGTCTGCAGAAAAAAACACTGAGTAAAAGGTATTTGATGACACACACAAAGATGAAAACGATTAAACAGAGATTTTCCAATTCTCAAACTTGAAAGGACTAATTATGCTGGTTAGCAAGAGCATAACACATACTTAACTACTGGCATTTTGGAAAAAGCAAAATGTTAAAGCCAAAAAAAGGAAGAAGACAAAGCATGTTGTACCTACAGGACAAAAATAACTAAAAAATGAATTGAGCTTGGAAAAAAGCTTACAAAAGCTGAGAAATGGATGAGCAAAAACTTACCCATAGCGCCGAAGAAGTCGTTCCCCAGGAAGGGAAATCCTGGTCGATTTGCCAACACAACCATTCTAAAGTCAGGATGAGCAACTATCACATTTGGACTAGCAGGAATCTTGGCATCAGCTGTATTGGAAAAAAAACACAGTTACTGTTCTGCACATGACTTTCCATTTAAAAACATCACATAAAAGAACTACTATAGAAAAAACAGCAAAATAAGAATAACAAAACGAAAAACAGTAAGGAGGGGAAATGTTTGAATGAAATAGCCTGCTCTAAGTTCTGCAAAACTATTTAAGATATGGAAACTACATAATTACCGGCATATTTTGCTACTCCCAAACTAAAATAACAACACCAGTTGAAGTGCCAAATTTTATTAAATAAAAAAAAAAGAAATCTAGATTTGAGTCTGAAAGAAGAAATCGCTCTCTTGTAACCTTATAAGTTTCAGTTTTCTTGTAGCAGTGAACTGAGATAGCTGAGATAGTTTTCTGGCAAAAAAAAAAAAGGTTGGCACAGTTGACAAACTAATAGCTTAGATGTCATACAGACTTTGCTGTCTACCTAGACATGTCTGAAGAGACAACCCTTGAAAAGTGGCCATTTGCAAGAACACGTTTTATATGTGTGTTTACATGAAGTGAGGGGGAGGGGAGAGCCTGCAACTTTAGTCACATTGAGGCCATGTGGATTTATCTTTGTCCTAAATATATAACCGCTGTTCCTTGATCTAGACTTTCACAAATCCCAGCTTTCGGTTTTCCCCAACATTTTTTTTTCTAGACTTCCCAACCCATCAGTAAATTCCCAACTTTTTCCTGATTTTCTGATCTGGTGAGGAGCCTAAATTAAACTGAACAAAAACAAAACAACAGTTAAAAATTGCTAGAACCTGCAACAATCCTCCTTCCGTCTGCTAGATGCATTTCTCCCGATTCAACAAGAGTCTTGAGCACACAGGTAACATTGGTAGGGGCTTTGTCTGCCTCATCCACAACTAAAACATGGCCTTGCTTGACTGCTACGACCTGAGAGAGGCAAATGGACATGCAGAAGAAAGTAGAGGTAAATTTGAAGAGGGGGGTGAAAGCTATAATTACTTACAACTCAATGTATCTTACCTAAAGAAATAATTAATAGACTTCAGGCATAATAAGGGGTCAAAGGAGAGCCACAACAGTACAAATATCTTGGTTTTATTGTTGGTAACAAATTGAACTGTCATGAACATGTAATGACCCTGTGCCAAAAAAATAAAACGAAAGAATGTATCCTCAGCAGAAAACTAAACTAGATGAAAATATTTTTAAACGTTTGTATTGTCTTTCTAATGGAAAATGTATTTTTTTAATACTAGCTGCTGGGGTAAAAGCAGTAAAAGGAGACCATATAAATAATATAATATAATATAATAAAATCAATACTGTTATTAAAGAGCTTCATCACATAAATTGAAATAACATATAAGCTGAGATTTTGTATTTCCTAAAAGGCTTGTATTATTGAACTTGCCAATGGTGAGTCTTCATACATGATGATACCATCCCTGACAGTGGGTTGTAAGGTCAATGTCTGGACTGTTGTATCCCTGGAGAATAAAACCATTTTGACTAAATTTTAAAAAATCTATGTTAAGTTGTACAAATAGACCTTTGATAAATGAAAAAATAATTAGAATGGTTTTGAAAGATCATCACATAGTAAGAGGCTTCACCGTATCAAGGCACACACAGAGGGGTACAAAAACTACTTTGTCCCAACCTCAGTAAAAATGCAATGAGACTCTTCCTCAAGGTATTGATGCTTAGAGAGAAAGTGGCAAGTTACTTGGGTGTACGAGAGTGAATCTGCATAACAGCTGCAAAATCTATTATTGATCCTCTTCATAAAATGTAACATTAATTTCAATGATGAGTGTGTGTATATAATGTGTGCAATATCTGCTACCCATGCTGTTGAAAAAGATGTACTGTTTATTTTCACTGACTATAACCAAACCAAATTCCCCTAAAAATGTCCAAATAAAATTATCCTTATCCTCATATTGCACATTGCAGATTTCACGAAAAACATCCGTCTTCAGCTCTTTGAAAATTCTGGGTGCAATCTATGCCCTGGTGTTTGCAAATGTTTTCTAGTTTTTGTTTTTGTGACATAAGTAGCTTAAGGAAAGTAATTATACCCACAAAATTAATTGCTATGGTTGATTTAAGATTTTAAAAAATTTTGAGTGTGACAGTCATCCTTTTCCAGAGGCACACAATTTCCCAATTTTAAGTTCCTGATAAATTTATGCTTCTTTTTTATAAATTTAAAAATCACTTTTTGTTAATAAAATCATCTGACTTCATAGAGCGCAAATCTTCAAACATAAATATACAAAAATGAATTTCCTACTATCTTCTATAATATAGTGCAATGCTTTTAAACAACAGTCATGAGACTTGTCTTGTGTCACCAACTTTTACATTATCAGTATAAATTTCATAAATAGAAACTTATCTTTCTCTATAGTTCATTTTTTAAATATTGTTATAGTTGCACATTAGGACATGTTTTGGATGTAAGTACAAAAAAAATGGATTAAATGTGAATTGTCTGGCTTTAGAGGCAAAAAATGTGTACTTGACTTTTTTTGTCCTGCTAGAGAAAACAAAAATGATCGCTATGTGTTTCAAACACTTGTCTTTACATTATGCAGGGTTGGGGGGTACTGCGCTTTCCTTTGTTTGACAGTCAGCATCATATAGCCTGCTTTCATTATTTAAATCTGCTTTCATCTCGTTTTTGTTTTTAAAGGTTTGGACAAAGATCCATTACCTGGTAAAACCTGGTAAAAAATGATTTTTTTTAAATGCTGAAAAGCTAACAAAAAACAACAGTTGGTCTAGATCTTACCTGTGTAGCTGAACATATTCACGAGGTCGGTTGAGCATCTGTAAAAATTTATCGACAATCTTGTTTTTCCCCACACCTTGATTGCCCACTAAAAGTAAATGTTCTCCTAAAGAGAAATCCTTCAGCATATCCTCCATCACTGTCAAATGCTGTAGAATAGAGGTCAGAGCAAAAGCCTATATCAGTATATGGCTTGAAGACTCAAGATTCTTTAAAGTCCTTTACAGGCTTAGTTGTTTATTATACAGCAATACTATAAACATTTACTTTCCATTGATAAAAACAAACCAAGAAAAATATGGTAAACTACAACAAAGACATCAACATATGAGGTAGCTACAAATATTTCATAGCATCATGCAAAAAGGTTCTGCAATATTGATAACGTTTGCATCTGATGATTAAAGGTTTCAAAGTTCTTGAGGAGTATCTTATTTGATTGGATGAGGGATGGGATGGGTCACTTTTAATGGACAGTATTTTTTTTACCGATAATTTATAATATGTAGCAGTTCAAAACTGCAGAAAACTTTAGTATTTCTTGCAAGTTTCCATGTTCGGTTTACTAGTCTGTCTATCTTAGAATTCTTGCTTTCCTGTGTGCTGCCACCCCAGCACATATCAGCGAAAGTGATCTCGCTCTCAATTACTACTTCAGGATGACCATCAACATGTGTCAAGAGAGTGAAATTTCTTGTTAGGCAGAGAAAGAGATGCACTGACAACATTGAAGAATGGACAGTCTTGGAACTGTGAGACACTCTGATTAGAGCAAAGGGCGATAGTAAAAATGTTTGGTTGGAACATCATCCATGACATCCCAACAAACAGCAAGCTTATAAGGTAAAATCTTTCTTTTGATGTTTTACGGTAAAACAAGTATTTTTAATATGCGTTTTGCAAGTTTAATCCTTTGACCCTAAAATTGGAACCAGAGAAGCCTGTTTACTTTTGGCATACAACGCTCGAGCTAGAAACTGTGCTGAAGCTGTGTATATGTATTAGTCTTATATTAAACCTACACACTTACCCTCAATTTGGCTAACTAGAGAAATATAGCCGGACCTGCCTAGCCGACCACCTTTCTAAGGAGACCACATGTATTGGCAACCACTTTTCTACAACTCCCTTGCGTTTTTTCTATATTTTGTTATTCTGCAAGGCGACCGCCTTACCAAGGCAACAGACGGCAGCTTTTTGTTTCACAATATTATTTCCAATCTCTTTTAAAAACCTCTGCAATACAACCACTCTTGACCTGAGGAGAACAAATTAGCTGCTGGTCAGTACCTTGACTTGCTCCGCACATCCTGACTCCACACTCGTTTTTGTTTACCGTGATGTAAACCTACAAAAATGAAAAACAGACCATATACCCCCACAAAGCCCCTTGACATGTCCCTCCTTCCCCTTACACCTCCCTTTTACAACATCCTAGCTCTTTTGCTTTATAACACAATGATCGCCCATATTGACCGCCTGTCCATCAGGACCATAACCGTTATTGATCTTCAAAAGGTCGCCCGAGCAGGTTCAACTGAATATGTAAAACCTGAAAATAAATCCCAAAGAGGGAGGCAAAATCATTCCACCATTAATTTCTCTCTACAAATTTTCAATCAGTTATCACACTCTTTAGGAAGAGGTCTACTACAATGAATCAATTCTCCCAAGATACCTACCTGAGGATTTTCATAGAAGAGAATATCAGGAACTTTAGTTTGGTTCTGAGGTGAATATATTGGGATGCTCGTTTGGCCAATTCTCACAATTCCATCTTTGACCTCACCTGTTAACAACAAAAAAAGATGAGTGTCCTGTGAAAAAAACCTCCATGCACATATAAAATCCAGTATGTAAAAATATTGGCAATTGTCTTTTAAAACAGAAAAGGACTTCGATTCCTAAAACAAACAAGGTCTAGATGCCCACTGTACAAAGCAAATCTAACAATTTGAAATTTAAGCACAAAATTGAAGAACTGGTATTTTAACTCCCAAAAACATATTTAAAAGTAATAAATGATTGATTTGGATTGTATGAAAAAAATATTGATGTTTAAAACTGAGGGAAAGGCTCTATTTCTTTTTCCTTCCAGAAATTTGGGCAATGCTCAAACAAAAATCCTTGAGACCAAAACAAACAGTTTTATGACACAGACTTACATGTTACAGAATGCTGGTATTCATCCAGATGATGACTTTCTTCTTTCAAAGTGATCTGACATTCTTCAAGAGTTTGGTTTAAAGCGGACTGTGCCATACGAGGTAGAAATCTACATGAGGATATATTAAAAATTTTGAGTACGTTTTTGCTTCTAGAATTCATTGCTGTGCTTTTGATAGATGTTTTAAATACAAAAAAGTAGCAAAAAAGAAAGAAATCCATTTTCAAATTAAAAATGTATATAACCTAGAGATGAACCAAATCAAAATTATGAGTCAAAAGTTGTAATTTTTATTAGCAAGTGAAAAAACATTTAGCTGCCTTCAAATTTGGTTTAAAAATAATGACCGACCATTCTTCAAATGAACAAAGAATTCTAAACAAAACAAAACAAAAATTGGATTGATTGCTTTATGTAATTACATATGGAAATATACATGTTTACCTTGCAAGGCAAGCCTTGCGTATCACACTATGTAAGTCTTCACTGGGAAATGTTGCCAACCTTCTCGCGATTCGCAGAAGTTGACGGGTCGAGAGATTTGAAGACAAAGATTGGAGCTAAAAAAGAGCAAAACAGCAAGCAGAGAATAGAATAGTAGCTTCAAATTGATACCAGGTCAATTCATGAAATGAGAAAGAAAGAAAATAGTACAAAATTTAAATGGTACAAAATGACAAGACTCATAATGTTTATATTTCAAACATAACAGACACCATTACCATTGATTCTTTTGATAGAGATGATTTATAGCATACTATAATACAAGCGATTTTGCAGTCCCATGAAATGAAACTAATGTGAAAACTTACGACACTCTAATATTTTTTGGTTTAAGAAACTCTATGTCAAACATCAAGTTTCTGAGACAACTTATGCTAAGTAAAACTTGCATCACTTTTCATCCTACCTCATATTTTTTTCAAACTCTTGAATTACCCTAGACAAAATGCACTTACCGAAGCATCTTTTGATCCTCTTAGGCTATGCACAAAGTCAAATAGTCTGCCCAAGTCAGGCAAATTGGGCACCTAAGGATATACATGAAATAAATGTTTTTCAATCAAATCAGTGTTTAAACATTTTCAGCTGAAAGAGCCTGTCAAAGCCATAAAAACAATACTATGAGCATTGGTTATAAGACAAGAGACATGTTTATCTCTTTTGAGTACACTGGTTCACAACTAACAAACATTTTACATTTTGCAAACCTGCCACCCGTCAAAATTGAAAATCAGAATGATAGAGCTAAAAAAAATCAGTATTCAGCGTTAAAAAAATCTTTATGACCATGTAGTTACTCCTAGACTAGGACACTTTTAAAAAAAAGCATGAGCACTTCAATTCTAATGTGGCTATCGTGATTTAAATTGCTTAAAAAAGACGGCAAAAAATGCCATGCTTTGGGTAGTAACATAGTAAGCTTACTGTAAATTAGTATTGTGGTACATGTATAATATGAATTTTAGAGTATTATTAAATGAAAATAGTTGGGAAATTAACTCTTTGAAGTTTGTCCCATTGGGTGGTAGTTGAAGCAGTAAAAAAAATCAGTATTTTGTAATAAAAAACCCCCAGAAAATCAGTATTTTCTTATGTTTTGGCCAAAAGTCAATATAATACTGATTTAATCTGTATGAATGGCAGGTCTGCATTTTCTAGTCAAAGCAATAGCAATATAATGTAAATGGAATTAACATGCCACATAAACTGCTAAAACAATAATAATAATAATAATAATAATAATAATAATAATAATAATTAGTATAGATAATAGTGATAAAAATATATTTTATCAAAGCATCTTTCCTTTTGCTTCATACAAAGACACACACATTCTTCTCTGAAAATTTTACACCTAAACTTAAAACATCTTATGTGCACCCAGAATCATACTAAAAGGAAAAAAATTTAGCTTTAAATTAAAATCACCAATACATATATAAATACATTCTATTGTTTATTTTTAAACAAAGCTGTTGATAACATATAAATTTTGAAGCAAGAAAAAAAAAAACAAGAAGAAAATGGTTATCAAAGATGAAAAATTGCTAATAAGATGAAAAACAAAAACTTGCAAAAAAGAACATACTAATCTCGAGATGACATCCATTTCTTCAAGTCGAGACAGTGGTCTCATGTTGTGATAGAGGAACATAGTAAGCATCTCTGGAGATAGCCACTGCTGCTTGGAGCTGCCCACCACAGGTGGCTCAGACAGGGCAATAATGCGGAATGAAGGGTGGATCGGCAAGATATTCCTGGTGATCAAAGACATATTGGTTTCTATCAAAGAATAATTAATATTGTTTTAAGAGCTATACCTCATTTGTTTGGTGGAGATCGGAAACTCTTTAACAACAAGGGACATGCACTTACTCTTACTCTCTGTGCCGTCCCTGTTCTAGGGGTTGACTGGAAACGGATTTTTACTTTGCTCTGTCCTGGGCCTCCACAAAGCATTGGTGTATATCTTTCCCTGTCCATTCTGTAATGTCGTCGATCCACCGTCTTCTCTGTCTCCCCCTGGGTCTGCTGCCTTCTATCTTGCCCTCCAAAACATCTTTCAGGAAACTGGCATGCCTTTTAATATGCCCAAAATATTTTATTTTTCTTGTTTTTATGGTGTTAACTAGCTCTCTTCTTGTGCCCAAATGTTCGCATACTTCTTGATTCGTTTTCTTGTCTTTCCAGCTGATCTTGGCCAGACGTCTATAGATCCACATTTTAAATGCCTCTATTTTCTTTAATTTTGATTGTGGGAGGGTCCATGTATCTGCACCATACAGAAGTATTGAGTAGATGTAGCTGTTGACAAGTCTTAAATTGTTTTGCAATTTTATTTCTTTGGGCATAAATATTGATTTCATTTCTACAAACTTTAGTTTTGCTAGATCAATACGTTTTTTCAACTCATCATCCTGATTGTTTGATTCATTAACTTCTTGTCCAAGGTATTTAAAGGAAGAGACCTGTTCTGTTGATTCACATTTTATTTCAATTGATGTTGCTTTTGGGGGAAACTTTGTGATCACCATTGTTTTTGTATTTTTGACATTCATTTCTAGACCTGCATCATTCCTGTGTTTTTTAACAGCTTCAGCCACCAGCTGGAGATCCTCAGCATTTTCAGTGAGAAGCACTGTGTCATCTGCATAACTGATGTTGTTGAATTTTCTACCGCCGATGTTCAGGCCATGGTACTTGCTTGTTGGGGTGAGCAGTGGCGCAATCCGTAGGGCGGTTGACCGCTATCTGAGAGGTCCAGGGTTCGATCCCCAGTCCGGGCTAAATTTTATTTGCTCCCCTGTGCCCACCCAGCACTTGATGGGTAGCTAGGTCTCTTAAGACTCGGCGAAAGTAAAGGCGGCGAGGAAAGCAATGGCAAACTACCTCACTATGCCGTGGGCCTAGAAAAACAAGGACCCTGCTCCTTGTTCCCCTACGCTCATGTCGAGTATGGGACTACCTTTATCTTTACTTACTTGCTTGTCTCTCTAAAAATAAACTCTGTGTAGATATTAAAAAGGTAAGGTGAGAGAACACAGCCTTGTCTTACTTCTCTTTTGATGCTTGTAAAGTCCGAAATATCACACCCAGAGCGAATGGCAGCTTTTTGTTACCAGTATAAATGGGCAATGATACGTATGTCCTTGCCATCAATTCCTATTTTCTCTAATATTCGTATCATCTCAGTATGGTGTACTCTATCGAATGCCTTGGCGTAGTCAATAAAGAAGGCATCTATTTCCTTGTTGCAACCAATATATTTCTGCATGATGGTATTCAGGCAAAATATACCTTCTCTTGTGCCAAGTTTTGGTCTGAATCCAAATTGTTCATCGCTTATTTCATATTCAATTTTCCGTTTCATTCTTTCTAGTAGTACTTTCAGAAGAAGTTTAGTTACGTTGCTCATACGACTTATCGTTCTAAAATCACAGCATTCCACTGCTCTTGTCTTTTTTGGTAGTGTTATAAAAACTGACTGAAGAAGATCTTCCGGCAGGTGGCTACTGTTGTAAATATCATTAAAAATTTCTGTAAGTTTTTCAATGCCAAAATTACCTATAGCTTTTAACAGTTCGGTTGAAATGTTGTCAAGGCCTGGTGCTTTGCCACTTTTCATTTTCTTTAGAGCATATTCAACCTCTGCAGCAATAATTGGAGGACCATCAAGATTTGAAACCATCGGTGGATTTTCAACCCTATCATCCTCAAAGAAATATCCTATGTATTCAGTCCATCTTCCTAGGACTTCTGTCTTATCAAATAAGAGTTTCCTATCCTTGCTTTTTATGCAGTTAGCTGTTTTATTTGATTTCTTGTGTCCGGTCAACTCCTTCACAATACTGTATTTCTCACTAAGGTGAACGGTGTTTTCAAGGTTTGGACATTTATCTTCAATCCATTTGTTCTTGGCTTCTTTGCATTTCATTTTTACTCAGCGATTTGTATAAATCTGAGCCTTTGGCCTCTTTCCTCTTATCCATAAGTTCTAGAATTTCCTCTGTCATCCATGATGCTTTCTTGCTTCTTTTTTGTCTTGGCATTGTTGTGCAGGCATATTGGATACTTTCCCTCAGTTTCCACCATGATGTTTCAATATGACTTATAACATTTTTTTGTGCACTTTCCTTGCAGCTTAGTACTTCAGTCTTATTCTGCACGTTAACAGAAAAAAGTGTTTTGTTTACCTCTGCCTTTAAAAGATTGGCATCAAAAAAGTGATTTTTTGTTTTTTCTAACTTCTTTAGCTTTACTTGAATTTTGGCCACAACTGATTCTATATCTGCACCTGGATATGTTTTACATGTACTAGTTAAAAGAAAAAAGGTTCAACTGCATGTGAGTCTATATAATTTGAACCTGCATAATTCAAGTATTTGCCTAATTCAAAGAATATTTTAACTACTTATCATTCTTTTGGAATTTTACTGATAATTCAGTTTTTTGGATAATGAAAAGTTTTGTTCCCACTGCATGGGTTCAAAATATTCAAACTGAACTGTTGTTGGATTAATTTTTTTTTCAACAAAGTGCAGTGAAGTATTGAATTTCTCTACAAATGCAAACCCATTTTGTTTCTAATTTCTAAAACCTAATTTTCATTTGTATATTTGTATCTTACATTTATAACAATAATGTGGAATCAGGTTTGTATCATGAATGAACCAAACATGAACAATTACCTCTGCTGTAAGTCCTTGTCCGATAGACCAAGATCTATTTTCATCTGATCATACTTGTTCTGGCCTATAAGTCGAGTTCCATCGAGGAGCTGCAATTCTCTTTCGCTTACAAGGCTGAAAAACATCAACATTAGCAAAAGTTGGAAATATGCCTGACTTGAAAGATGAGATATAAAGAAAGACTAAAAAAACAAGTTTATGCAAATAATCAGTACTCTTTTGCATTTTTTTAATTTATCCATATATTTAGAGGCGATCTTTTTTAGAGAGCAAACATTCAAACAAAAATCCTTTGCCTTCATATTATCAATCTGAACAAAAATTACAGCCAAATATGTGAATGTTTTAAGAGAAATGTGAACACTCATTTTTTTCAATAAAGCTATGAGTTATTCGACATGAAGTAGGTGAGCAGAGAAAGGGAGATCAGTTGTACCGATGAAGCACTGAAAAAGAGCCAGCGTTGACCCTATGAACCCCGTCTAGAACAGCCAGACTTCCTTCCAAAGCTGCCGTGACCAAAGGTGTGTAGCGCCAGGTTGTATCTCCATTAGGCATTGTTGTTCTTTGTTGAAGCAAGTCTCGAGAAGTCATGTCCTGCAGAGATATAATAAGTTATGTGATTCACTGAGCCAGGCATTCATCAGAAGCTAATAGAAGAAAAAAAGGGAAGTTCACTATATAAATATTGAAGGTGTATCATTCTATGATAACTTAATGATTCCAACAGTTCATGTAAATAAGAAATGTAAAGAGTTTCCATGATAAAATGCTCAAAGCATTAAATTTGAATTCACATTACTTGAGACAGCAAAAATTACCTAATAACTTTGGTGGTTACAAAACGTAGAGATTTCAAAAAGATAAATTGAGATATGAAAAAGCATTGAATGGAGTCTTGGAGTCTTTTATTTTGAAAAATCAAAATACAAGTTTTTCCTAATTTTTTTTCCAAAATATACTGACCTGATACAACATGATTGGTTCAATGTGATACCCAAGCATGTCAGCAAATTGTTTTACCACCACACTCTTTCCACAACCCTGGAAATGATGCAAAAGTGAATAAGAAACTATTAAGTTTGTTAGTTTGAAAAAGCACTGGAAAAATACAAATATTTTAAGGATTTAAAAGAAAAAGTATAAGAGTTGAATAAGTGAAACCTACAATACTCTTTGACAATTTCATATATCAATTTGATTATCAGCAAAACTTATTGAAATACAAAATGTATGATCACCACACCTTAATTGTCATAAATCCAGAGAGCACGTCTAGAACTTCCTTTATAATACCAAACTGCACCAAGTTTTGCAATGTATTAAAGGAAAAATCTTTTACATGTCTAAATACAAAATATTATTAATTATATTAATTGTAATTATAGCATTTCCACCTTTATCTTCTATCTGTTTTATTCCAACATTTTGTTTTACACAACAAAAGTCTTACACTCAAAAAAAAGTCACAAAGTTGAAAAAAAAATGTAAATAAAAATTGAACAAACTATCTTTTGAAACAACAAATCATGTACCTACAAGTACATAATTTTTTTACTTACTCTTGGTCCAATGATGCAGAAATCTTTGACTAAATGAGACTGTACCATCTGAGCTAGCACTGTGTCATGGTAGGGAGTTTTCACAAAATGTTTGTCCACCTCATTGAGATTTGTATTTAAGCCTCCACTTAAAACCTATAGAGCAATAAAGAATGACA
>BMAT01008551.1:217259-228231 GCA_019649035.1 Elysia marginata | reverse complement strand
GATACATAAAAGATACAAAAAAATATTCATTTAACACATGCCTACCTCTAGCTAGTGTTGTGCTTGTGAATTATAGATTATTGTCTTCCCATTGCTTAGTGAATATATCCTGTGTGTGCTGTATACTAGCCAACAGAATCTTAACTTCTTAAATTGCAGACTACTGAGTCAGTTTTTCTGCTTTGCTGTTGACATCTGTTCAGTCCACCTTTGCTGTTAACATCGCTTCGGTCCACTTTTACTGTTGATGTTGCTTCAGCCTACCTTTGCTGTTTTGGTCAGGGGTCCTTCCTGGCATCCTGACATCCTCCTGACGCTCGCTACCTGTTTGCTGAGGGTCTGGATCTTCCCGGTGTCCTGGCGTTACCTGCCTAAGGGAATGTGTGCTACATACTGGTCTCCTCTGGCCGTTCGCAGTAACACCTGCAGTCACCCACATTGCATCAACCATCCTGTGGTCACTAGCCGGCCTCTGAGGCCTCCACTCCACCAGTCATTTACTGGTAATGCAAGCCCTGCTTCCTAACGTTTCACGTCTGTCTAACTTGTAAAGCTCCGAAAGTGTATAGTTTCCCACTGTTGGATTGTACGGTTGTCAGAATGTTGTTGCTGGATATTCGCCGTCCCACTTGAAGCCTCTAACTCGAGCTTGAACTTTATTATATTCTGGCCAAACTAAACGTAATTGTTAGGTTATTCTATTACTTGGGGTGATAAGCTTTTTGGGTTCCTGTAACTTGAGTTAGCATTTTCTGCTAGTATTTTGAGAACTCTTGTTGCAGTTGTTCGCTCTATAATCTTATTTGAACCCTACTTTGCCTCTCTGCCTTTCCTTTATACTATATTTGTCATTTATGTGATTAATCAAATTCACCTTTTATGACCTTCTATTGAATATTTGATTTTTTATAATATATAAAATTTTACTCTAGACTGCCAACTCCCTAGTTGAGTTCTATATTTATTTAGGTTTATTTTCCTGTTGTGGGGGTCTAACCCAGGTTGTTTTGAGCATAAACTTGCCCTAACACTATCTAAAAACATTTAAAGAAAAGTTTAAAGAAAGTTTTCAAAACGTTTGTAGGCTTCTTGACTTTCAAGTTAATGAATTTAAAGAAAAAGGATACTTGCTTTTATAAAAATAAATTACTTTTTTTAAAACACATATTTCACCAAGTCAGACTATATTTAGTTTTAACTCTTTACTTCTTAACCCTAGGTATCACTTCAACATTGTCAAAAAGATGGAACTTTTACAAATACGGTGAAAGGAGGAAAAGAAGAACAAGGATACGGATAAGTGGGAGATAGTAAAGAAAAATATGATAACAGCAACAAAAAAACAAATGAGGGCAAAGATACTCACTTGCAGTGGAAATGACTTTCTTTTCTGACTAAGACTGACAGATGCCTCATATCCATTCCTTGATATATCTTTTATTGAAAATGCTGTTTCCTCTATTTTAGGTGAAATTTCAAATTTCTGAAAGAGTTAAAATGAGGAAAAAAAAATATTTCAATCCTTTGTATTACATATCCATAAATGGGTCTAGTAGTGGAATATTATCATGTAGATATATATATAAGCTGTTTACAAACCCTTAAAGGTATGAAAAACTGTACTGATATCTTGAATGTTCTGAGTTATTGCATTGAAAGAACAAGTGATTTGTGAGTCTTATCCATCAGAACTTAAAAAATATTTTTTTTTAAGTTTTAATAATTTCCATTTTAAAATCTGGCTCTGTTTAAATTTCTGATTTCACAACAATGAAATATTTGGTTTTTTCTTTATGTTTAAAAGAAATCAATCTGTGATCATTTACAAAAAGTATGCAAATTACAATATTCACCAAGCAAACTTTCAACTTACATCCATGGCCTCTTCTACTGCTGCTTTTCCATCTTTTCCAAGCATTGCAGTATATGGATAAACTCTGTGTAGTAACTCAGCATCTGAACATTTAGGCATGGAATTCTAAGGGGGAAAGGATAGAAAAAGTAAATGCTTCATACTTCTTTAGAACTATAACTATAATAACTAATATTGCTATTTTTAATTAGGAACAAAACTAATTTTTTAATAGAATATTCTTATCCCTTTCCTTAGTTCTTAGCTATCATGGTATAAAAGCATACTTACTTGTGAAAGAAATTATCACGCAACCTTTCTCAGTTTTTCCTCATGAAAATGTGTAATGATTACAATACATCCCAACATCATTGTTTTGTGAGAGGAAGCAACCTCATAATGATATTTTGGACTACATCTGTAATTACTGCAGCAACATTGCATGCCTTGAAAGAAAGCAAATGATTATATTTGAAAACAACTCCTTGGCATAAAATTGTATTTATCAATATTAAAAATGACTTACTTTATCTATAGAGCTCTCAGAGACACTTTAAATCATATTTTATGACAGAAAAATATTCAGCAGTCAATAGTGTTTATAAAAAATTAATCTGATACTTGAATTTATGAATCAACCAAAGGATAATGTTGAGTGCTGATATCATGCCAAGTCTATTGAGAGTTTTAAGACAAATACTGATAGTTACCATTATTTTAGCAACATGGGACAGATTATCTAGTGGAAAGTCTGGTAATCCAATAGGAGAGGTTTCCTTCTGAAGCAATGTAGTTGCAAATGACAAGATATGAGATATCCTGAAGAACAGATTTTAAAAAAGTAATTTTCAATAGAAAATCATGTGAAATAAAAAAGATATTTAGTCATACAATTTTAACCTGGTTCTAAAAAAAATCTGTATTTTCCTTTTTTTTTTAATTTGTAGAATATCTTACTAAAATTAGGGGTGAGCAGTGGCGCAATCGGTAGGGTGGTTGACCGTTATCTGAGAGGTCCCGAGTTCGATCCCCAGTCCGGGCTAAATTTTATTTGCTCCCCTGTGCCCACCCAGCACTTTATGGGTAGCTAGGTCTCTTAAGACTCGGCAAAAGTAAAGGTGGCAAGGAAAGCAATGGCAAACTACCTCACTATGCCGTGTGCCTAGAAAAACAAGGACCCTGCTCCTTGTTCCCCTACCCTCGTGTCGAGTATGGGACTACCTTTACCTTACTAAAATTAACTGGATTTTTGCCATTGCAGACAAACATGCCAGACAACACCAAGTAGATTGGGGTAAGATTTACGAAACTTGCAAAAAAAAAAACAAAACCTTTACACATTTAAGCAAATGGCTTTTCCCCCCAAAACCTAATAGGCAGTTGCCACCAGCTTTTGAAGCTAATCTCATGGTCTAAGGCTGGTATGTACAAATGAAAATACAAATCTTAGAAACTTACATAGACATTTACTTTTAAAACTTAGTATAATTTTATTTGCAGGTACACAAAACAAGCTTCTTGCCCTGATCTTGCAGAGACCATAAAACTTTACTGATAACAATCTAAAGCTGTATTTCTTTCCTCATATTAGAATTTAAAGAAGCAAATAAACTGTGTCCTTTCCAATTACCTTTCTGAATTTACATTTGGAGCCAAAGAAACAAGCTCTTCATACAGCTCCTGAAAGTAAAGAGAGGGTAAGAGGGATAAAAAGTGCACCTTTGAATAAATGAAAATATATCTTCAACTCAAGACAAAAAACCACCACAATCTAGCATTTCTTTGCTATAGATCCTAATTTAAGGTTTGTTTTGTAAAAAGATTGCTTTAAATAGCAATCACCATTGCTCCTTCGCTTAAGAGCTTGGCGGCAGTGATTCAACCTATAACCTTTTCAGTATGTAAAAAAATAAAACCATAAATTATATTTTGTAATCTCCTATGGGACATCACTGTTGCTAATAGAGTAAAAAGGCGTAAGCAACAGACCTTAAACGGTGATGGATTCACATCTCGGGCCTGAAATCTAGATCTGAGAGGTGGATCAAGTGGGTTGCCTTGATATCTGGGCACAGGCAGGCCTAGGGCAATAACCCTGAAGTCTTCACTGACACGAACCAGCCTGAGAGCATCAAGCTCCTCTTGGGAGTGAGTTTCTAACAGGGTGTCATAACGCTTAGCTGCAACCAAGAATCGTCCGTCATCCAATTGCATTTCTCGGTTTTCCAGAAGATTGTTGAGAACAGGGAGAACATTGCGCTCTGCCTTCTCTATGCCCTCTAGAACAAGGATGCGACCTTCTAAAGCAGCTCGCACTGCAGACTGAGAACATCATCAAATCTTATTGAAAACAATACTTATTGAGCAGAGTCATTAAAATGATTTGAGAAATTTAAATAAAACACCATTTAAACTGTTTTGATATAACTTTAAATTTCCTGAACATAATATAAACTTGTGCATGCAACTTAACCTACAAAATGTCGACAGGACAATTAAATCGAGCAATAAACAGGATTGTATTTTTAGCACTAAAGCTAGTGGAAATTATGACGCAAAAACTAATATGTGACACTTCTGGGGTTAAGAATAATTGTTTATAAGAATATCATTTAAAATTAGGCATATTCTTAAACATAAAAGAGACATGAGCCATTATAAGTTTTAGGTACTGAAAGTCCTAAAATTTACAAAAAACAAAAACAGCTCTTTTATCAAACTTTCTCCAACTAACAATTTGTTTAAATTGTCGCCTAAATATAAGATAAATGTTTTTAATAGCCTCTCTCTATCTCTCTCTCACATCAAATGGGGAGGATTACCTGATCAATGTATGAGGCTGTTCCATTTTCAATTTCTCTTCTTTGCTTCAGATCTGATTCTGTAGTATCCCTTGATAAAGAGACATACTCTAGTTCCCTCTTTGTTAATTCCTGCAATTATGCATATTTGATGAGAATTAGAACTACAAAAAACACAAACAAGATGTGTAATATTTCTAATATGACATACATCTTTTCAGGTAAGGTTATTTAAAAGCCCAGCTTTTTAAAAATATTTACCTACATCGTTTTTATATGTGGACTGCATTTAATAGTTATCAATGAAATAAATTTGGTAAACAAAATATAACAACTGAAAAAGAAAAGTAGAGGCAATGAAGAAATTAAGCAAAATTTTTTTTCAATTTTAAAACCATTGCAGCAGTCATATGATGACTTTTTTTTTCTTCATATAAAATAAACCCAGATAATGAAGGGCCTCAATCGAGAGGTAATAAATACAATGCTCTTGATACTAAGCATGTAACTGTATAAAACTTTAATGGACAACCATACAAGAGTAGCTTTGCAAACAATTTTGACAAACACTAAGCAAGAAAAAGTTGATAAGAGTATTTACCAAGTACATCATAGCTACTTGGCGCCTTAAGGGACCTGGTGGACCAATCAGAAAAACATCTTGTCCCAGAGAATCCTGAAAAAAAAAGCCAAAAGATTTACATATTGCTATTGTTATTGCATATAAAACAAACTTTAACTCTTCCTTAAAAAATGGGCTGTCAGTTTTTTTTTTTATTGAGACATTTAGGACTGAGGCTCTGGGACTTATGTGTAAAAAAGATCTACATTTAAAAAATTATCCTGAGCTTGTTATGAAAGAGTTAACGAGACCTTGTAAACATCAAAGTTTTGTTTTCCTTCATAGCAAATACGATTAAAAAAGTTCATTTTCATGAAATTTGAAAAATAAAAAATCTACTCTTGAATATTTACAGGACAACCAATCAAACAAAGCTTTTTGGATAATATAAAAATGATAAATCAATGCAACCCAGCACACATATTTAGATAAAGAATGGACCTGTAGATATCAATTTAGAATCGATTTGTGAGCACTGAGCTGAATCTTTAACTTTTCAGTCCCTGGTTTGAGAGTAAGAAATTTAGTGAAAATTCTTTAGACAGTCCTAAGCTAGCCACAAGGATAATTTTTTTTAAAATTTTGCTTCAAAGACACTTTTTTTTTTTAATAAAAAATTGAATTTTGCTTCTGGGAAAAAATTGAAATAGAATCTAGATTCACTAATTGTATTTTCAAAAAAAAAAAAAGAAGAATGGAAAGACAGCTGATAAATTCTTTTTGGTGTAAAATTTTACTGTATATTATTAATTCACTTTTAGTTTTACCCTGTATAATTTTCTTAATGGCACAACTATCTAGACTTTTACTAGAGGTATATCTTTAAATTGATTAAACACCTTTTGCATGATCCACCTTAAATGCTGAAGGACAGACTGTGATGGTTTTTCCTTCACTGAAAAAGGAAAAAAAGGATAAGCTTAATATTATTGTTTAAGTGCAACTGCAAACAAAAAATGTTTTCATTAATCTAATTAAAAACTTAAATAAAATAAACTAATTCAAATTATTGTCTTGCAAAATCTGTTGAGTTTTTATCACGGCATAGAAGCTAAACGATTTCGGGGAGAAAAAAGTCAAGCAATGCATCATTTATAAAACTAACATCATTAATACAGACTGATGTCCTCAAGAAATCAAAGTACTTAACTTCAATTAAAGCACAAAGTAATACTCACAAAATTGACGAGGCATAAGTTCTGGGTGTTTAGGTTCTGTTACTAGCTTGGAAACATCCCCGATCTTCAGCCTTTTTCCACCTGAAAAAGAAAAATGTATACTTTATTGAGATATAAAGAAAAAGATATCTATTGAGTTTCAGTTAGCAAACCTTAAAATAGGCTAATGAGTTTTTGACCAAGATTATTAATATTAGACCAAAAAGGCAAAATAATTATTCAGATCATCTTTTTGATAGTATCTAATATTGTATGACTCATTGTATATACCATTAATTTTTTTTAATTATGTACAATAAATGCTTATTTTAAAAATAATATAGAGATCTATGTAGAAATGATTAGATGAAAGGAAATATTAACAGTTGTGTAATTGATAATAATCATAATGCATAAACATGGAATTAAAGGGTTAAAAAATAAACAGTTTACTTATGGCCCATCTTCAAAGGTTTTTAAAACTAATAAATCAATATAAACGCACCACCAAGACACTCCCAAAACTACTGGCAGAACCACTAACACTTTCGGTTCTCAAACAACACCATAGACAGATTGACATACTATCAACGCAACTTAAACACAAGGACAGGGCCTAGCATTGGACCCAATCATGAGTGGGTCGCTGGCTCAACTGTACTACCATTGATGGGATTTAGGCCCAATGCCAAGATGCAGTCCTGCACCAACCCTAAGGGCCCCCTACTAGTGGAAGGCATGCAAATGCTTATATCAATTTTCTTGACGTTTTCACTTGGAGAGTGATAACCAAATATTGACATGATATCCAATGTCAAATTAAATGGAATCTAAAGCTATCACTGCTTTAATTAGTTTCAAGTAAGTCATTGGGCTTGTTTTTTTTTATATTTTTTTATCAACGCTGCTCCTGCTGTGGTCTTTCATCTCAATGTTTTTCTTCCATTCCATGTTTACACTCTCTGTGACATCTCCCCTCCGCCCCCTCCCCTCCTCTTCTTTTTTTTAAACAACTGTAAGCACAATCGCTAAAAACAAAACCAGTATCACCCTTTGGTGTTTCTAGACTCTGTCTCACATCAGATAGACTGGTGCCAGTTCTAGCTGTCAAACGTAAACAGCACTACTTACAACTATTCAGAATCAGTGAATGAAAAAACATTTGCAAAGACATTTCTATCCAAGAGCAGCAAAGCTGCAAATGCTGAGCCAATGTGTCAAGAAGGGCAGTTATACCTGATTCTATTCTAGAGTACTTTTTAAAATTTTAAATGCCTTTAAGACATTTATCTATAACTTCGGAACAGCAGCAATTGAGGAGTACACGTCTCATACTCATAGTGTTTAGTTTGTGGTTCCAGAGTAGAGGGCACTCTTGAACAACTGCAGTCCGTGAAGACTTTGCCAGGTCCAAAGAAATACAGTGGACCTTGGATCCAACGAACAGTGCAGGTTTGTTGAGTCCAAGGTTGTTGGAAACGAAGTCCACTGTACATCAATATAGTGTCCTTCATTTCATCAGAGATTCGGTTTTAGAATGACTTTGTGAAGTAGTCAATATCGGTATAATTCTTTGGGAAGTTTTTTAGCTTTTAAAATGGCACACTGTGGGACAGTGACCAGGTAATGCAGTTTTTAATAGATTACCAGCAGAATCAGACAGCAATCGTATTTGGAGAACATTGTTCAATGACGGTCGACCAAATACTCTGTGCAACTGCTGCAGACGTCGACTTGCAGCATCCATACCTCCACACAACAGACGCATTACAGTGAAAATTAGACCTTATGTTCCTCACAGAGGATATGGATGGTAGACCCAGCCGGCGAAGGCTTAGTCGCAGTATAAAATAGTGTCAAATTATCTGGGAATGCATTAGTGTTTTAAAACTGTTAAATAATGGCCAAAGTCCGATAGGTTGAGCTTGAGGGCCTCAGAACTGAAAGAGAAAGTAGAAGTCCAATAAGACATAGACTATTGTATTCTTCAGACTATTGTGGCTTGCTGTCTTGATTCTATCAAAGGATATCGGGGGAATGGCAAATATAGCTCTCGGTTAGAAAAATACGTATTGATTCAGTGCGTAATCTACATTTTGCTAAGGAGGAGTCTGCAGTAAAAGAAAGTGATGCTGTCCTAAAAAGTAAAAAGACATACTACAACTAATCGATTCAGATTTCGCTATTTTCACATGAAATTAGTTAATACTTTCAACAATAGTTTTTTTCAGCATAAATTTATTATCAAAATTTTGTAGAAAAGTACAATAACCTTTTAAATAGCCTACTGCCCAGAGTAACAAATCTGAACTTTTATGTAGCGTGTTATTTTTTTTAAACTGAAAATCCAAAATTCGACTTGTATGCAATGGTCGCAAAGTTTTGCCCTTTTAACCAATTGTTGATTAGTTAAACAGGCCAGACTGTGTCATTCTATTTTTTGCTTCATTGGTTTCAACTAGATTAGATAATCAATGCTTTGAATTTGATACGTGTAAAAATACAGCTTTCAAAGTTGATTTTTGACAGACCCACATGGGCACCCTTTTCTTACCGCTCTTCAGCTAACATTCTTAGTGTCTGCCTTGTTATGTACTCTTTCATGATAATTATAGTTCGTGTATGAATGCTGAAGAATCTTTTAGGCATGTTACCCACTCGGTGTAGTTCATCGTTTTCAGTTCTGCAATATATGATTTATGTTCCAGATTAGAATGCATAGAAGAAAATAAAAATGCAGTAGCTCAACTTCGGAATTGAGATAGATATTTTGGTCTGAATATACAGCTTTAACTTTCGTTCTTACTTGTATTGTTTGAACGATTTGGGAATGGTTTCAGGGCACTTGGAGTTTTCAAAAGTTTTATGATTTTTGACTGTCACTAAGATTATAAATTTGCAGTAAAGTGTAAGGCGCTGTGTATCATAATCTATATCTTTTCGGCGCTGGTCGACGTGGCGAATCTGCACAATGTTTCGTCTGAACATTTCGCTAGATCGGCTTATTCCTGGCCAATTCCACTATGGCCGCCTACCAATGTAAATTATTCAATAATGACATTTCCCAGATATAGTCAAAGATGATTTTAAACAGATTTGACTACAGAAAGATAAGTTTTGCGGACTTCCAGAAATACTTCTGGGAGTATAGAGGCATTTTCTACCGCGCTTAGGAAAAATGGACTCTACTACGTTATTGCTTTCACGTTCAACTGGTTATTTATTTTATAAGTGTTTGACTTCTTTAGAGGGATATTTCCACATTGTCGCCCAAATTGCATTGTACAGTGCCCAATTGAAAGCTTTCTTGGAGTCATTAACATCAAAGGTATTGTTAATGCCAGATTCTTTATCAACATAGAGCTAGCAGGTAGAATATTTACTGTATGGGGCGTCCTTCGAGGGGAAATTTAAGCATACATTCTTTAGTGATGATCTAGTCTGACAGTGATTTACTTAAGTTTGAATCTATTGCTATTTTGTCATTATCTAATTAGTGTTGGCCAAACTCATGCTTGCCATATATATATATATATATTTTTTTTTTTTTCAGAAATGCTGTAAATAAATCGTGTATTTCTATTCTTGATCAGGCATTCAAAAATTTCCGTTTTTGGTAACTTAATTATTGTTTCAGTTTCATCAAGCATGATTAAAAAACTTAAACTTTTCCAGACAAGCCCACAGTATTGGGTAAATTGGTTCACCTTGCACCTGATGACAACGTTTTAAAGCTATGTGTAAGCACTGCCCTTCTCTTATACATGTAGATATATAGTCTTCTTTGACATGAAGCAGTTCATGTTATTTGTTAGTTGTTGTTATCTTTTTGTCTACTATTGTTTTTTTAATTAAACCTGTGTTTCTTTGTAAGGTATTTTATACTTTGTTAGGCTCTTTTGATATATTTCCTTCGATACACATTCTTCGTTTTTTACCAAATCATTGTTCTTTGCAGGGGGAGGACGAACGTATTTTAGAACACCATTATAGATTAGCAGCTTCTTTTTTCCGCGAAGCTTTAGGTTACTTTCAATTTCCTGCCAAAAGTATACAAACAGCAGTCAATGAACCCTACAGATCTATGTACGATTTTTATCAATTTTGTTATTTTTTCTCATCATCATCGAACCCAGTGTGCAAAAATATGATAAATTACGCGCATGGAACCACATCTAGATCTACATCTTTAGAATAATCCAAAGAAGGGCTACATTACAGGTAAGAACTGACTAAACAAAACAAAAGGATTCTAAAGGAGAAACTGTTGTAAGTAATGATGAAGTATCCTAGTTTGTCCTTACTAAATCTAGACTACAACTTGTACAAGGTACTCTTGAACAACTGCCGCCCCTTGAGACTTTGCCAGGTTGATAGTCATATATCAATGTCTACTACATTAACAGCTGCATTCTTAATTCTAAATCACTCTTTGTCTTTGATTAGATCTAGGGCCAAGCCTTATCGCCAATGAAATTACAAAGGTATTCTCGATCTATAAAGATAGATCTCGATACAATTTATCTTTCATCGACCTGGC
>BMAT01008551.1:171469-183491 GCA_019649035.1 Elysia marginata | reverse complement strand
TACACAGAGCAGTCAAGAGATCAATCTTTTAAAATATGATGTTACAGTTAGAAATAATATTAGCATTTGAAATGCCTTTGATTTTAGACTTATCAAATGGCTGTGTTCCTCAAAGCAGTAAATAAAAAAAAGAAAGACAAGAACAGGTAAAAATTGCATGCATTGACTACTCAAGAAAAGAGAAAACTAAAATATTTCAATTAAGTTAAAGTAGGTTTAAATTTTATTTGTTGCAGAACCACATTAATAAAAACAACATAAAATCTCTTCCAGCCTCTAAAACTGATCTCTTTTCTCACCAAAACAAGTTTGACTTGTTGAAATTTTAAACAGCAATTATAACTTCATGATCTTATTCTTACACCATGAAAACATTTCAGAACACTGTTTATTTTTCTTTTCAGTGTTAGTACATAGATTTCTTTTTTTCATAGTTAGTGCACAGATCTCTCCATACGTCCTCTGACACTTGTTTTAGGATAGGATAATTGTGTTGCACAACATTGTGAGCAAATTTAATATACATGAATTGGACAATTCGAGGATCCTGAGGACTGCCATGCCACATCATGTTGAACAATTCATCCTTGCTAAGAGGTTCACCTGAGAAACAAAAAAAATTTGGTTCAATCAGGGGAAATGGAATTAGAATTTTACTTCCAAAGCTCGACGGAAAATAGTAGAAACCTCCAAAATTGAAGCCTTATTGTTTAAAATTTTCTAAATCTGTAGTTTTTGTGTGAGGTGTATTTTTCCTGTTTGGTTTGTTACATTTAGACTCATAATTCAAAGTTAATGAGGTTGAATTCTTTTAAATCAAAGTTTTTAATGTGGCCCATAAAATATTTTCTTTTTGTTGCAATTTTACTTCTTTGCAATAGCAACTTTACTTCTTTGCTATCCAAGAACCCGCAGACATGTCCCTGGCCCATAGGACAGGTCTGTCTGTAAGGGGCGGATTCGAAAAGGAATTGTTTATTCTAGTTTTTATTTTTAAAACAAAAAATTATCCGATTAAAATAAACTTGACCTCTAACACTTAGTTATATTACGTACTTTTCTAATCCTTTTATTATAATACAAAATTTTTGTTCATTCCCAAAAAATTCAATTTAAAACTCAAGGTTTCCACTGCAAAAAAAAAAATTTGTTAATGCCTTGATTCACATTTTATGAAGGCAGTTCGCAATTCAAGTGCTCTTTAAACATTTTTGTACTAAGGCCAGAGGCCAATTTGATTTATCAATTTACAAAAGATTGTCACCTAGTACAATCATCTAGTTCAATAATGAATTAGATACACAAGAGAACCACTAACATTGTACAAGGTATAAGACTAATGCACAAAATGCTCCCCTTCTCCTCCCACACACAAATAATGAATATTTAACTATATAATAAATAATGATGATTTTCTTCAAGAAATGATATATAGAAATAAAATAATCCACAAATTTCGCCCATCAGGCCTGATTAAAACCCACCGAAAGCAAAAAAATGTAAATGGATTTAATCACTGAGACAGGTGAGGAGTTATCTTTATTTTTGTTTTAGTCTATGATATTGTTAAAACTCAACTTAAATTCACTTTGAATTTTTAATACATAAACAATCTTATCTTGTGTCTAGGTTCAAAATAACACATAAAAAGGGATTTTTTTCTAGCTCTCTAGGCAATGCTGATTTCTGTGGCTTTGGCCCAAGCTTAACTACTAAAAACAGTACTTGATTACTAGAAATTAATTAAAGTAATCATTTGAGATCAAGGAGTAAAAAATTAGAATAGTGCAAAAACAAACATTTTCAGAACTAGAAGTCAAAATGCAGAACAACAAAATTACTTTATTATAGGCATTGGGAAACATTTTTTTTACTTTTCTATCATTCCCTTCTTTAAATTTATGTCCAGCATTTTTTAAAATTTTATTGCACTTCACATACCCAAAATTATTTACACCTAAACAAAGTTTCCACATCATCACTATCACGTTTCCTCCACTGCCATTGCTGAGGCATAATCTTTGTAAAGCACAGTCTTTTTATCAGGATCAATAGCAGCTGACATCATTTCATCCATTTCCTCCAATGCAAAGGGTTCACCTACAGACAAATGTGCATATTTTTTCTCCCTTGAAATTAAAATCATTAAACTTGGTAAAAGCAGTGGGTGTGTAATGTACCAAGTACATTTGTAAGTTCAAATATGTTAACAACAACATCAATGAGATAAACAATTCATTTTTTTTTCTTTTAAAATTTACATTATTGTAACACTGTAACAGAAAAAAGAAGTATGTTTGAACTGCTAACTCAAATATGTTTAGCAGCAAAAAAAAAGAAGAAAACAAAAACACCATGAACATTTTTTACAACAAAATTTAAGGGAATACTCAAAGTAAAAGTCTTTACAACTTAAGTTGACTTAAAACAGAACTAACATAAGAATGATGTCGCATTCTTATACAATATAGTATTTTAAAACTTAAATTCAAAGAAATCAAGATATAGTTAAATTCACTCCATACCCTCCTCAGTCATATATTTGGTCAATTCTTCAGCAGTCAAAAAGCCCTTGCCTTCTGTATCAAGCACTTGAAAGGCCTTGAGGATTTGATCCTCAGGAGATGGTTTGTACCTTATTTTTTTAAATGTAGATTGAAAAAAAAATCATGTTTATAATAATAATTACATGTATATACAAAGATTTTTGTCAAACATTATATCTATCAACTCAAACAAATAATAAGGTGAAAGTATGTAGTGGGAGGGTTTAAATTTTTGTAATTTACTATTTCAAACAACCAAAATTTTATATAAAGACTAAGAGTATGAGTTTGCGAGGAAAAGGGAGAGAAGAGGCAATAGGTATATAATAAGAGAAGAAGCTAGATTGGGGGGGGGGGGGTGTAATAATTTATTTTTAATCAATAACAGATATTTATAGATTTATTTGATTTGTCTCAATCCTGCAACTTATTTGCTTTTGTTTTGTTGCTTTTGTCTCTGAAATTTTTAATCATGCTCTTTTTCAATTCAAATACAGCCGAATCCAGATATTTCAAAATCCTTGCCATAAGAAATCAACTTTGAGTTATCCAGAATTCAAGTTAAAAGGATATATTATGCGTGTATATAGATATAAAGAAAGGGGGGGGGTGTTAAATGTACAGTGTAAACTTAGTGTTTTCTCGGCACAGGTACTAGTTTATTTAAGAAGGCAAATAAAAATTTTGTTACAGTGGACCTTGTACCCAATAACTTAGGACTCAACAAATCCTTGTATTCAATGAACTGAATTAAGTCCCAATTTTTCTCTCTTCTTAAACCTTAACAAATGTCCTTGTTAAGAACAAACTAATTTCAGACTAAACATTTTCAACGAACTATAAATGAAACGGAAACTAATCATTGGTCTTTTCAGCCTTTGTTTCTGGTATGTTGTTTACTTTATCAGGTGCAATATTGTCAGAAATTTAACTTTTGAAAGTTTTTAATTCTACATGCTTTTTTTATTTTACTTTATGGAACAATTTATAAGGAGTGATTCTAATCTGAAAATGTTTTTAAACTAGCATCGAACTTTTCAAATGGATACTATAATTATTCATTAAAGGTTTTGGTACACAATGTACTTAAAAGGCAAAGGAAAACTCTTAAGCAAAAACTTGCCTCTGTCTTGGGATCAGGGTATCAGCAAACAATATGGTTTTCTGCTTGCTTTTGGTTTAGCTCGTTTAGAACTGAAAAAGATCATTGCAATGCTTATGCAAAAGTATTACCAGTTCGGCCCTTATCTGTAAATTGCAATGGTTGCAGCCACATGTGCATATATGTAGATTTATGAAAAGAGTTACATCAATAAGCATAACATATTTTAAAGTATTATAATACCGGTACTACCTTCTTTCCATCAAGACCTTTGTCATCATGGGCTCAAATTTTTCAAATCTTATATATCCAGTAGGCTCTTCTTCCTCTATCTGAAATTGAAAAAGCAATAATTAAAAAAAATTGTCAAGTCAAATATTTTAAAGCAAAAGATACAGGGAGAGGATGTATGCAAGAGCCTTAAAACAAAAAGTAGCAATATTTGAACTTCCTTACCATTGATTAGACATATTATAAATGGTTGTAATTCTTATTATTGTATTAAACTAAATTACATCCTTTTCTTTTTAACCATCATAAAAACTATACCTTTTGAAGTCTGATCTACAGAATTTTCAAGACATTATAGTTTTATACATGTATTTTGTTTGAATTGTATCGAGCTGCAAACTTATTACATATTTTCTCATCTCCAAGAATGGAGTACCTATCTCAATCGTACAGTAACGCCTAAAGGTAACAATTCAGGACAGTATAGTTTTAATGACTAATGCAACCTGTCCATTAAATTTAGACATGTAATCGTCTTAGGCTGCCTTTGAGAGGGCCCTGAGTGGGTTGCCTTCACCTCCATTAGCTGTCATTAGCCAGTGTATCAATTTGTGATAGATTATCTAACCGATGGCTACTTTGTTTCATCCACAGCAAAAACAATTTTAAAAAAGCTGTGTCACTAAACAGGGCATTTAAGCTTAACTGTTTTTTTCCAAACATATTATGGCTCAAAATTAGCAAGTACCGTACATAGATATTTTTCTATTTTTTTTCAGTCTGTAGTTAAGTTTGAAAAATAAAAATTTTAAGGAGTATCAAAATAAAAAATCAAGGCAATACACAAATACTGGTTCCCATCACTTCTGTCTGGAAGAGGTGGTCAATTTGTCACTGACATCATATCTCAAAGGTAATAGCAACCTGTGGCTTCCTTAGACTATTGGGATTTATTCTTAATAAAAATCATGAGTATATGTATAAACTATAATTAAATCTGAATGGCAAATCTTGAAATTTGGATTGCAAAATTGATAAGTTAACACAGTTAAATTGGTTAGTAGCATGTACAAAAAATGCAAACAAAATACTGTTGACTAACTCTTAGTGTGTTTGAAATGCTCATTATATATAAGGCTATATATTTGGTGTATGATATATTAACAGCATATGTGTGAGAGAATTTTCTCCTAAACTTTGATAATGCTTAACCAAATTGTTTGACCAGAACTATGGTAACTCACAAACTAGGCCCTAATAAGTACCACTATCTACAAAGTATTTAAAGGTGGTCATCTTTTACAAATTGTAGCAACAAAAAAAAAGAATTTAGAAAGTTAAAATAAATTGACCCCCTACCTCAGCCAGCATATCATGTAACTCTGCTTCGCTTGGGCAGCAGTTCAGAGATCTGATTATTGTACCCACCTCCCTGTAAAGATTATAAAATATCTTGAATAATAGGTAGCACCAAATAAAGTTTCACATACTTTTGAAGCCATGTATATTTAATAAATGCATGAGTCAAGAAATTCTAAAAACAATCAAAAGATACACATATGCATTTGTTGAGTAAGCAAAGTTTTAAACTTATCCCTTACAAAACTTTTGGCACTTTAAGAGAGAGATTTTTTTATAGCACCTAAAACACTAAAATATTCTTAAGACTGAGCTTTACTTGGCTTCCTCTATAAGCCAGAACCAATCATAGTAGGCCTACCTTCTAAACTCAAAAAGAGGCACTAACTTAAAGATGATCACTCTAGCATACTGAAAAGACCTTTCACTAACTGAGGCTGTGCACTCATTTAATGCAAGAGTGAGGATAGAAAATGTGTAGTCAAGCTTAGGTTGAAAATTCGAACCTTTTAGCCCACTAGACCATAACGCCACAATGTATTTAATTTTGGCCTCTAAGCATGAGCTTTAACTCTATAACAATAGCCGGACGCTGTCAATGTCCAGTGCACCATTTTATATCTACGGTTGGGCGCTGCCAGCGTCCTATGTATAGTCATAACTAAGAAGGGGAGAAAGACGATGTACAAATAAAACTGTGAAATAGTTTGACCACCGAAGTTGATTGTAGTAGAATGAACTTCAGAGTTAAGCTACATATTACTCTTTTAGCGGTTTTTGCAGCCATCTAGAAGTTACAACCGTAAATGTAGATCTAGGCTTAGATTTAGATCTAGAAAATTACGCGCAGAAGTATGAGATAATTACACTGTTAAAGAGTTAAGTCTTTGACTAGCTGGTTTGGGTTTTATTCCCCACTAAAGTAGTTGCTTGGAAAATAAAAGAACAACTAAGGTTAAAAAAACATAGTTGAACAAACTTCCCTGCTCCAGATATGCTTAGATTGGGAAGCCAACAGTAAACTAATGGGCAAGGTATGGTAATTAACTGTGTCTTTGGAAAAAAATAACAGTACAGGATGTTCAGAATTTTCTTGGTACCGTCTGCAGCTTTGACTGTACAAAGGGCATTCTTTATGGTGACATGTTAAGTTAGTTAAAACCTAAGTTACCAATTGGTCAAACTATCACTATTTGCAAATTCACCACACTTAAACAATCATGGGAACAATCTTTATAAACTATCATAACGCAGAAGATAGAAAAAAAACATATCTACAACATACCACAAAGAAATAGAATGAAAAGGTATGGAAAGGCCTACATACCTGACATCAACTGTTTTGTTTGATTCATGATCAAAAATATCAAATGCTTCTGTTATCTTCTTGCGGATATCTGACAGCAATGACTCTGGAAAAAATACAACAACCATCCACATTAATAAAAAAATCTTTAGCTGTAAATTTCTTTTTAAAAAGGGGTGAAAAAAAACGACCTATATGAATGCTACATCTAGTAATAAAGACTTTGGCATGGAACATAACTGATATAGGCCCTATGTTAATATTTTTCTGAACATCTATTTAATTCTTTTGTATTTGATATGCAGCATCATATGCTTTTTTGAACACTGCAAAGTACAATTGTAGATTTTCAACACCAACACCTTCTTTTAAAGTGGTTTAATATATGGTTTTCTTTTTTTTTTTAATTTAGTCAGAGTTATCTTATTCATCTATCTTGTGGGCAGCAGAATAAGCAGGCAGCGGTGATAACCAACCCCCCCCCCCAACACACACACACAAAATACACCAAAAAGTAAAATCTCAAAGCATGAAGAATAATGTACAAAATGATTCAAGTTGGTGTGTTAAGTCTAGATCTAGTCAAAGGGCAATATTTGCATTAAAAAAAAAGGAATAAAAATTGTAAGAAATAATTTTCACAGATAAATGATTGATTAGATTTCTTTGTCTATATATATATATAGATACCTGTTATTTCTTCTAGATCTAGACCTAAACTTATAATAGATCTGGTCTATATCTAGATGTCAATAAGTTACAAATCAATCTCCAAGAAAACGTAAACTGGTACAGTCCATTCCGGCTTCAAGCACGCCGCCGTTAAGCACGTTTCGTCATCAAACACGCTACATGGCTCTTACCGAATTTTTGCTATATAAAACACATGCCTTTAAGCATGGTAACTTCGGCTTCAGACACGCTTCATTACACAGATAGCATCTAGTTCTGACCGTCATTAGTTTCAAATTTCATCCACGCACCGTGTTTTTATGACCCATCGTGTAACATACATGTATACACACAAAGAAAGGTCTACAGCCGTACAGGTAGATCTAGATCTACGCCCACAGTGGTTGGCCTAGTGAATGCGAATCAGAGACTGAGAAAGAGGGAGAGAGAGAGGAGGGGCACATGCTTACAAGACAGCCGTGTCAGAGAGAGAGAGAGAGAGAGGCAGGCGCTGTGTTCAGTGGTCACCTTTGCCCCTTGTTCTTTGTTGTACGTGATATGGGGTTGGTGCATTGATGAATGAAGGCATCGTATGGTGTGCACTTGGTCAGTTATGTATGCGGTGTGTAGTGTCTGGCTTACTCAGTTACTGTTTAATTGGCCGTCTCAGTTTTTATTTCTTTGGTTTGCTTCAAAACCTTTCTCCTAAACCTTGACTTACGTTATTAAAACATCATTTATTTGTTATTTGGTGTCAGCATTCTATTTTACTTGTTTGCCATGATATTTATGCAAAAAAAATAAAGCAAAAAAAAAAAAAATCAAGGTGCACGCCAATGCGATCCAACAGTACTATCGCTCAGTGCTGCGCTATCGCGATTTATCAAATAAAGGAAGTAACTCCCGAAATTCACGAAAATGGTCGCATAATGCCGGCTTCGTGCTCAAGCACGCTTCGGCATTAAACACGCTTCATGATTCTCCCAATGACCGTGCTTGAAGCCGGAATGGACTGTACCATATCTAGATCTATACCTAGATCTAGATCTAGATGTAGAATTAGATTCTAAATTAGAGTGAAATCAGTTTGTGAGCACTTTTTGGTCTCGTTCTCGATGATAAACGTCATATTTTAATTTAAAGATTGCTTAAACTGTAAGGTTTAATCGCCTTTAGACGTGTTTCTCATAAATGAATTACCAGCATTGTCTCTGTTGTTGTTCGTATCTTCAGGGGCGGTCGACATGTTGTTTACAGTCTGTTGCTATCCGATATCTAGACGCGGTTTCTCGGCATTCTCTTCGTATTATTAAAGACTGAATAATAATCCATTTTTATAGCACTTCACTTTCAAAACTTATATAAACAAAAAATTATGGCTATATTACAATTTTTTGTTATCTTATGTTCAAAATTACGCAATGTTATATGCATAGAGGTACGCAGAAAACATTTTGAACGAAACTTTGTCCTCAAGCTTGACCTTCACCTTTCAACCGGCTTTGCTACCAGAGGCAGAGAGTAAAGATCAAGGGACAACCCTAACAAGGTCTCGCAAACTCGCATCACTTCTCAGCGCCACGGCGACCAGTTGAACTTGAAAGCAGCTCGATCTCGGCTTCCATCTTAGCAAATTCACTTCATACCTCTAAAATAATGGTGAGTCTAGATTTTAATGTTCCATAAATCTAGATTAAACGACATGAGACAGAGATCTATCGCAGCCTTTATTGAACACCAAAGAGTTGAAAGACTAGGGCGGCCGAGCAGACAAGAATGTCAAGATATGATAGATCTAGATTCTAGTATCTAGATCTATCCAGCAGGGTGTGGTTACACTTGTGCAAATGAATTCTGATTAGATTCTTGTACTTGAATGTTTTATTTGACGAATAACAAGCAACATCTTTGCCTAGAATATGTTGAGACTGGTTTTAGCGCTGATTGAATTTCAGTACATTCCTGCTTTATTGGCCTTGGCCTAGGAAAATAAAGGAAAAAAAAAAAAAAACAGTTGGAAAGACTCATTGATAGATCTGAGAAATCGTTCTGACCTAAATCTAGATCTACCTATTGGTCCAGAAGTTTATATCAAAGGTGGTCTAAGAGCGTTTTTTTTAAAGCTGCGTAATAAAACTGATACTTTTTTCCTATTGCGCAATCTGCAAGAAAGAATGCGGAAAAGATTGTGTTTCCAGGATGTGGCGTATATTCAGGTTTGAACCATTCAGCAGGGTTGCATGCATCTTGTTTGTTAAACACAAATCCCTCCCGCATTCTTTCTTGCAGATTGCACACCACTTAAAATTTTTTGGCTTGACAGGAATCCAGCTTAATTAACTCTTTAACCATGTAATTATAATCTCCTACTTCTGGGCGTAATTTTTCTAGTTCTAGACCTAGCCTAGATCTACATGTGCGGTTGTAACTTCTAGGTCGCTGCAAATATTGCTAAAAGAGTTAAATATAGCTTCTCTTGGAAGTTCAATCTACTATTTAATATATCAACATCCGGGGTCGAACTATTTCATAGTTTTATTTATACATCGTCTTTCTCCCCTTCTTAGTTATGACTATACATTGACGCTGTCAGCGTCCATCAGTGGATATAAAATGGTGCACCGGACATTGACAGCGTCCTGCCATTGTTATAGAGATAATAAAACGCCCTTTTCAGTTTGACTCTGATTTTGAGCACTTTTATTTTAATACTCAGTACAAGCATGACAATGCCGTGCCAATTGTAAGAACGACGTAGTGCAGTAGTATGCGGTTAAAGGCATGGCACTCGGAAGGTTTAAATAGTGTGCGTTTAGTTAGCAGGTTTATAAAAAGTAGTAAAATTTACTAGATCTGTATCTAGATAAGTTACTTCCCTTCAAATAAAAAACGAGAGAATAATAATTCAGAATCTAGGCCTAAAAACCAAATTTTTTCCCTGGACCACAAAAATTGACAAGGTATAGACAAGTATATCAGGGATACATGTACATGTACTTTTATCTAGGCTAGTGATCTAGATCTATCTACTCTCTGTGATCTGGTTTGGCTCAGCAGTTATCGCACTGCAAACATCCAACTAGCTGTTGACCAAAGAAGCAGGGGGGAGGCATGGTCGAGCTGAACACTACAAGAGCTATGCTATAATTATAGGCTAGCCTACAACAGTTCTGTCAGTACAGTATGGGCCGGGCGAAGTGAACGCTGCATCATGATCATTTCGCTTGCTCTAAGGTCTACACAAACCATCCCATCTGAACAGGCCTTTGTCCACCTTTTACCCTCCATGCCTCCCTCTTCGCGCTCCTGCCCCCAAGCCTTCCCAACCCAAAACATGTAAATGTAGCATTGTCATATTGATGACAACAAAGGAAGATAAGAATCCCTCTTGACTGATTCTGGCTTTATCCGTGCATCTCTGCGGTTGCCTGATCCACTTATTTTTACCTAACTTATAAATAAATCATAGCGTGCGTTAAGACGATGGTGCATTTGTTTAGGGGTACTGATCATAAAGAAAAAATCGGTCATCGCAATTTGGCGTTAGTTAAGCGGTAGCATGCATTTATCTGACGTGCGCTTAACCAGATACTGCTGTAACTCTAGGTCAGAACCTCTAGGCCTAATTTATAAATGACTTGAGTTTGGCAGGCCAAAGAAATCAAATTTAAAACAACATATAATATCTGCTTAATATTCTTATCATTTTAATATCAAGGTCAAATGTAGGGAACCAAAAAAACTTTTAAAACCAGTGTCCCTGTTTTATAATTACACACTAGAAAAGAGCTGTAGATTCATACATGAATCCATCACACTGTTACAGAGTCATTGTTCACATGTGAGTTAAGCCGGGTTAGTAATTTATTCAGTTTTTTGCCATTCCATATCCAATACCCCCCTATTGGTCTATTCGCACCCAGGTATGCGACCGTTTTTTCTCATAGATTTTGCGGAGAGGATTTCCACACAGGGGTGCCAGCCTAGCTAAACCCAAACATGATGGGAACAAACTCTTTCTGATTTTCAGAATGCCCATGATATGTATAAGGTTAAATTTGGATGCACTCCTGTTTGGGGTTTCAAAAAGTTTCCAGAGAGGTTTACAGTACTGTAAAATGCTTATGAATCAGCTCTGACATAGCATTCTACTGATCAGTGTATGCATGTATGTGGGTTCCAGCTTCCATTCTGTGACTTACAGTTTTTATTAGTTTCTTGTTTTCCATGTTCGATGAAAAAAAAAACTCAACTATCTTCCAGCAAATATGTTCCAGTCTAGCCCACTACAGAGCATGCTGTCTATATGCAAGCGGCCGGCCGGTTTGTAAATTTTGGTCTGATTAGTCCTGCCATGTGCGCAAACCAACTGCCCTCTTGCATATAAATGGCCTGCTCTATCGTGGCCCAGGTTCCAAGGAATGGTAATTTAAAGACAGCCATATTGGTCTACCCATAATTTTCAATTTCAGTCTGCATAAACCTTATTATAGGTTACTTCGATTGTAAATTGCTCTACTCTTATATTTTATTTACATTCCCATCTCACACAGGCTGAAACACTGAAAGTTGTTGTCACTGGTGCCGCAGGACAAATTGCTTACTCCCTCCTTTTTTCCGTGGCTAAAGGAGATGTGTTTGGCAAAGACCAGGTAAGATCATTTTCAAGTAGAATGACCATAAATTATACAAGTGTAAAAGTCATCCTTTTTTTAGTTTTAAAGAACTAGGTAATGTATAAAAAAAAAAACAAAAAAAAACTAGGTAATGTATACTGCTGCAATCATATCTCACAGTCACACTTCA
>BMAT01008551.1:145987-156551 GCA_019649035.1 Elysia marginata | reverse complement strand
ACTTAGATTCTTTTAACATGAATAAATAGACATAGGCCTACATTCTTTCAACATAGAGAAATAGACAGGCACATGTTTTAGACGTGAATAAATACAAACATAGACTCTTTCAACATAAAGAAATAGACCAGCAGATATTTTTACTGTGAAGAAATTATAAATCGAGATTCTTTCAACATGAAAAAACAGACACACATGTACATTCTTTTGACATATAAAGAAATAGACTAGCAGATATTTTCAACGTGAAGAACTACAAACATTTACTCTTTCAACGTAAAAAACCCAAGCATAGATTCTTTTAACATGAAGAAATACACACTCTGTGTAAATCTTCATGTGCATGAAGAAATACACGCTTCCTATGAAAATATGTTTTTTAAAGTTACTATAGTAAATTATGAAAAGACCAATTATTGCTTAGCAAAAAACCTACATGTATATCTTTTAGTACTGTATATTGATGACTGGAAGTCATATATAAAATAATAATTTATTGAAAACAGCAATAACATAGCAAATTTATAATGAAAGCCTTGATTTCTAGCTATGCATACCATTTACTGCATGTTGTGAAGATTTCATGGATTTTATACTTTATATACATGTGATTTATGAAGGCTTGATTTCTAGCTATGCATACCATTTACTGCATGTTGTGAAGATTTCATGGATTTTATACTTTATATACATGTGATTTATGTTTTTAGAACCATGCTAATATAACGCCTTGAACTCACATGTGAGGAAAGGTGGAGTGCAAATAAATAAATAGATAAATGAATATAAAAAAACAACAAATGTTTATGGTCATGCTTTATTTTAGGAGATAGCTTAAGCCTGTAAAGTATGGCTGTAACTTGGTCTGATTTTTAAAATGTTTTTGAATGTTTGACCACATATCTCACATGACGCTCCTAAACATTTGAAGCAGCGTAGATTCTAAACTTCCTGGTTGTTGACATTATAAATAAATAGAGTGTTTAAATGGAGCTCACACGGCCATAAAGCTCGAATCTCTTAATTTGGGCTCCTGACATACTATTACCATCTTTTGAACATACAAAGGGGTTGCGGTTAAAAACAGCGTCAGTTAGCAAAGTCGCAAAATCTTTCATTGTCTTCGAACCGGTACTCATTTAACGCCTGAGCAAAGCGAGGTGTGGGGAGTAAGGATCATTGTCCAGGAACACTGAAACATCAACCGGTCAAGCCAGCAATCGAGCGTGGCACTACCTGATTGAAGGCTACCCCAATATATAGCGCCAATATATTTGTTCAGCGCTGATCTGATTGGTATCGTTAAAGTTTGCCGCCGTACTCATGGTATGCCAACGACGTGTTTTATAGGTGATCTGTGAAGATCATTAGTTGTTATCCATCTTTTGCAAGATTGTCGATGTTTTCAGCAAATTGTAAATCTTTGATAGTTCTACCTCTAAGTCTAATGATGAATATCCTCTCAACATTTCTGTTATCCTCCGGTTGTACCCACCTATCCCCTTCTCTCTATGAAAATAGTGTGTCTCAAGAACAGTGCTGGTGGTCCCATAAAAAGTAATACTTAAGATAAACAGAGTTAGAAAATATTGTGGTTTTGGTAATCCTTTCGGTACACAGTGACGAAAAATGTAACTAAGACTTCAATTTCTTGTTAAATTCATCATTAAACTGCCAAAAGCATTTTCCATCATTCGGATCCGATTCGGGCAAACATTCTGATGTTACAAAGAAAGCGCTGTTGGAGACAGCTAACTTCCATATCATTTTTCATTTAGTGCGCCACAGTGCTTCTAAGTATATTAAACCTTTCTGCCACAAAACAATGTATTTGTGGATAACTTCCAAAACAATTTTATTTTCCCAGTGGTGTGAATAAAGAAATATCTAATTCCTTTGTATTGATACTGGGATAATACGAATTTTAAAATTAAATTACCGCTGCAGAGGAAACTATTCAGTAGTACTATTAAATCTAACCAACAATGCTTTTTCGTAGAATTTATCTGCATTATCCCAATCAAATAAGATATGTATTATCGAAGCTTTTACATTGATAAGTTGGCACAGTTTTGTTTATGATGGTGATAAAATTTTCAATGTTTTGTGGTAAGCAAAACCTTTGTATATAAAATGTATGTAGAAACATTTTCTAAAATCTTCTTTAAGACCTATCTTTGAAATACGGACATAGGTTAAACATTAATTATATTCATAAACTTTTTGACACCTGTGTTCATCACGAGCAAGATTTTATAATCCCTTAATCGCTTTCATAGGATGTCAGCGCCCCTCTAATGTACCCTAAGTACTTTATTGTCTACTTCCACTTACCCAGTTTAATCATCACTTTGAGTCCGTCTTTATTTTCATTAATTTCATCTGCTTCGTAAAACTTCTAGGGATTATTTAATACAGTCTTTTTCATCGATCACTCTCCTGGATGTTCATAAAGCTACAATCAGGTCTACTCAATGAGACAAAATGAGCTCACCGAAGACGCCTAACAGGGTGTTATTCTAGACTCTATTACAGACTGCGGACTGTTATCTTGATTTGATGATTATTTTGTCCAGTAACTAAGGTGCCAAATAATTCGTCGTCATCGTCATCAAAAAGCGTTAAAAATGATGTACAATATGTCATAAACTATCAATAAAAAAATTGCTTCTTCAGCTAATGCTATGACGGTGCCATCCCGTCTCCGAGGTGGGCTGTCACGGTGCGCCATCTTCGTCTGTCCAGGGCCGTCTCACACACTTCACACATTTTCATCTGGGACGTCTCTTGGATGTTGCCCAGCCAGGTCTGCCTTCTTCGCCCTCTGCCACGCCTTCCATCAATCTCTCCCTCCAGGATTCTTTTCTGAATGCTATCATGTCTTCTCAAATGACCATAATATTTCATTTTTCTTCTTTGAATGGTCAACAAGAGTTCAGGCCTTTGCAATCCAACACTTTCCAGGACTTTTTTATTTGTTACTTTCTCCTTCCACGATATTCTCTGCATTCTTCTATAGATCCACATTTTCATGGCATCTATTCTCTTTTCTGTGTTTTTATTGAGAGTCCATGTCTCACTTGCATACAGGAACGGTGACCATACAAAGCATTTCATTACTCTCAATCTAGTAAGTAGACCCACTCTCTTACTTGTTAGTATATGAGAGAGTTTTGTGAAGGCGCTCTTGGTAATTATTATCCTACTCTTTATTTCATCGTCGGATCGAGCATCTATTGTGATAAGTTGACCCAAGTACTTGAACTGTTCAATCTGCTCAATACACTTCTCCTTCACTTTGATATTAACTTTTGGTGGTTCTGTCTTTGATATTACCATGACTTTTGTCTTCTTCGTATTCATCATCAGACCACACTGTTCACTTTTCTCTTCTATTATAGTGAAAGTGTTTTGCAGATCATTTTCAGATTCAGCCAAAAGTACTGTGTCGTCTGCATACCTGAGATTATTTATATTTTCACCATTCACTTTAAGCCCAGGAACATCATCAATCTCACGGAAAATATACTCTGTGTATAGGTTGAACAGGGATGGTGACAATACACAGCCTTGTATAACACATTTCTTTATATCTACTTCATCTGAGAGGTCTTTTCCCACCCTAACCTTCGTCTTTTGCGTCCAATACAAATGTGAAATCAAGGCTATGTCATTTGGGTCAATATCTGTTTTGCGCATGGCTTGAATTAGTTTTTCATGTTCAACACTATCAAAAGCTTTGCTATAGTCAATGAAGCAAGCATATATATCCTTTTGCATCTCTATGTGTTTCTCTGCCAGTATTTTCAAACTAAATATTGCCTCTCTCATACCACTTGCTTTTCTGAAACCAGCCTGCAGCTCTGAGATTTCACTTTCAATCTTTTGTGCTATTCTCTTGTGTATTACAGTAAGGAGCAGTTTGAGAACATGACACATCAGGCTGATAGTTCTGTACTCTGAGCAGTCAGAGGCCCTCGGTTTTTTAGGTAGAAGTATAAAAACTGAAGTTTTAAGGTCCTCTGGAATGTACCCCGTGTGGTACATTTTGTTGCATAGCTCTGTGAGCGTATCTATACCAAAATCTCCCAAAGCTTTGAGTATTTCACAGGAAATATTATCAATCCCCGCTGCCTTGCCATATTTCATATCTTTAAGACATTTTTCAACTTCATTCCTTAAAATTTCTGGTCCTTGGAGATGTTCTCGGATTAGGTTAGCACATCGTTGATCAGAGAATGACTCTTCAACATTCCGTCCATCTCAAAACTATTTTCTCTCTTTCAAAAAGTATTCCTGCATCTTTACCTTTAATACAGCTTGCAGTTACAGTCTGTTTTGGTTGGAAGGACTTGATTTTCAGGAGCATTGCTGTCAAATCGTTTCTTTGAGAGAGCAATTCAATTTCGTCACATTTTGAGTTCAGCCATTCTTCTTTCGCCGTTTTACATGCCATCTTTATATTGCTGTCAATATGCCTGTATGCATCACTTTCCTTTAATCTTTTTCTCTCTTTCATCATGTCAAGGATATCTTCTGTGATACACTCCTGTTTCGCTTCTCTATTAACCCTTGGTAAAAATTCTTCATTTGTCCTTTCAATTGCCTCTTTGAGACAATCCCACTGTTGGTCTATGTCCCTGGTCGCATCTGCCTCCTCTACATAAAGACATTCAAATT
This sequence comes from Elysia marginata, assembly GCA_019649035.1. Classification (NCBI taxonomy): domain Eukaryota; kingdom Metazoa; phylum Mollusca; class Gastropoda; family Plakobranchidae; genus Elysia; species Elysia marginata. Next base: position 151,871 of record BMAT01008551.1, on the reverse strand, counting down.
TGTTCTTCACTAACACAGCATACTTTTCAGCCTCTTCTGGGAGTCGTAGTAGTGTAGCTAATAAATGTCAATAAACATTGCGTTACTTTGAACGGTAAGTGTACTTTATAGGATGGATAAGTCATACAGTATCATTTTAGTAGTTTTAAACCTAGAGTCTGCAAGTAGTTACATTTTAAATGTATTAAAAGATATAAAAAATACAAAGCTTTTATCTATTAAGCCCATAGGAATCTTAATTCAAACTCTTTTTATCTTGCAACTATCAAGCAGAGTGTTTATTACGTGGGCATCATATTTCAACACAGATATAGACTGTATCTCATTCCAGCGTCGCCAAAACTCCATGAGTTTTCCTGACTCTTTTCACAGTAATTACTTTAGAACTTTTGATGTAATAAAATGCTAGAGTAAAGTCGGTTCACTGCGGAGTGGGTTGATGCGTAAATCTGGAAATTGTCCCTTCCCCGTTCATGTTTACATTAGTTTTAGCAGTCCAACACACTTCTGAACCCTTCCCAGTTGTTACTTCCGATCGACAAAGTGAAACTACAAGTAGGAAAGGCTCTGTCGACCATCTTGAATTGTAAGCACTTTTTCACTAATTTGCGAAACTAGCACAGGTTGATGCGTAGTTTGCAATGCTATTGTTATGGAAAACTATGCATCAACCTCCAAAACTACTGCACTCAAAATCAGGCCCTATGCATCAACCTTCAAAAATTTCCTATCTAAAAAACAAATAACAGCCTATCTTCGGACTTATTCCTAGCTTTTTGACTGTGGCTGGATGCAGCATAGTAAATCCGATCTTTTGGCATGAAAATCAACTTCCTCACCTCAAAAGGAAAGAAGCTATGTACATTACAAAAACTAAATGTTCCGCATACCCGAAGTCGTCTATTTAAGCTGGTTGTTTGTTTTTTTTTTGTTTTTTTTTTGTTTGTTTGTTCCAAATTCGATAACAAATCTTTAAACATCCAACCACATTATTCTCTTGAGGTTTTTCCTGAGTTCGCATTGAATGCAGTCCGATGATGGTGATAGCATTTTCTACTTGACAATTTAAAATATAAAAATGCACACAGAACAATATCCATACTTTTCATGTTAATTTTTATTGACTCAAAATGACTAGAGTGAAACATAATCTCAGAATAGATTTTTTCTTCAGACATAAAGAACAGAAGATTTCTAAGTTTCCAGGCGTGTTGCACAAAACTTATTGCGTGATTTGGTTTTGGCGAGTAAGAACAAATACATGTACTACAAAAAATATGAGGATACGAATAACTGGAAACAATTGAATAATATTCATCAGCAGAATCGAATAATCAACTTATCAAAGAGTGTTGGCAAGCACAAATACTAAAACTATATACAGCAAGGGCATTTGTATAATGAATAAAATTGTTTAGATGGAACCAAAAGTCATGGTATACAATGGAGCAACAATAAACATAATGGTAAATAATATAATAATAATAATAATAATAATAATAATAATAATAATAATAATAATAATAATAACAATAATAATAATAATAATAATGAACAGACAAAAATTAACGTTGAGGGCGAACAAAACCAGCAATAAGGATAATGATGATGATTTCGACAGTGATGCACCCGGCAATGTAGAGGCGTGGTTTTTAGAATCTGGTTCAACTAGTGCGAGTGTAGAATTTCTTAGGGTCATTTGGGTCACTTTTTAATGTCATTTTGTTCTTTCACACTTTTACCCTCAATCATGCTCTTCATAACTAACTGTTTGGCTCAGCCCGTTTGTCTATCTGTCCGCCTGTCTCTTCCTCTCTTAAAGTAATATCAACGTATAAATGATTTTCAAGCAGCAAGTAAACGTACCGTATTTCGTACAGATACCAAATAAACAGTGCATGGACAATCTTGCAGCATTCAGGTCGATATGTTTGTTAAATAAATTATATGATGATGATTCAGTCAGATGCAGCTACACGAGAAGTATGTCGATGAGATTTAACGAATCGCGAGGGTGGTGGTATCGTGCAAGGCAATGACCTTTTAGATCATCCTGGTAGGGATCCGCGGTTCCAAACCTGGTTTGGTCAATTCGACGCTTCTTTTCCGAACTTTGGTTTTATTCTTTAAAATGTATTGCCGGTTTTAAGCATGTATTTAATGACTAGCTTTTGGTTGCTTCTGTGTGAGTGCAAAAGATATTTTGGCTATATTACGACCAGTCGGGGATCCCATGTAATATGTTATATAATAAAAACGCAGTTTACATTTGCATTGACGGTCTTAAAAAAATNACGGAAAATTTCATTGAAGAGTTAGTTGTCATAATTTTCTGCACGAACCTTTTGGTCCGCTGGCTTTCTAATAATTCATTTTGAAATTGGCATAGAAGGAACATATTATAATGTATATATATATCTCTATGACTATAGTTATACGATTATCATACGGATATACAAAAAATTTGTTTTTACTGACATAACACAGTCTATGAAATAAGTTAACATTTAATGCGATAAAACCAACTGGAAATTTAATCGACCCACCGTCAGAGGTATCTGAAAACACAAGGCTTTAAAACTTGTCTTTACCGATGACTTTAGGCTCAAAACCCGGGATAAACAAAAAAAAGTCCGTGCGCGTTTTAAAGCAGACGATACGGTCATACCCCCATCTCAAAACCCTACACCCTAGACACTGCCTATGTAGTCCCAGGAAACTTGGAAAAGAAATAAATTTCGCACAACACGTTAACTAATAGGGGAGTTGTTAAAATCTTTTACACAATATAAGGCTGGAATGCCGTAAGCCTCGTCCCTCAGATTAACATATTTACCGCTCACACTGTTGGTAGTGAAATGCCTTTGAAATAACAATACATGGCAATGTGACGAATTTGCCTTTCGAAATACTTTACCGAATATTTGTGGAAAGAAAAATTAATTGTAAATTATAGGTCAGAGGTATTTGAAATATTCGTATTAAATAGACCAACAACGCAACTTAAGCAACTGTTGACAAAGTCAATGCTTGCTCTAGGAAATTAAATTAAGTGAGGGAAAAAGTGCTGAAAATAAGCAAAAGACCTGATGATTACTTGGAATGTCCACAAAAGAAAATTTCGCACAGTCTAAATGTTTAGCATATTATTATAAGCTTTCATGAGGTATGTAATTTTCGAAATGCCCGATTGTGGAACAGTTAACCATAAAAATGCAAGTACGGGTGTCTCAAAATGAAAAAAAAAATCAAATATATAAATATATTATTTTACATTAAGTACCACCCAAATTGTGATTCATCATTATTACATAAAAATCCTGCAAACATGCTTTGAGATCTCTTGGACATTATGGCTTTACAACAGACAAAAGAAGACAAATCAGACTCGCATAAAAGCAATTGCTTGATTGCTACATTGGTGTTTGTCAACATCTCACCAAGATGTGATAAAAAAAAAGCCTTTAACACTAAAGCAACACATTTCTATAAAATCTGTAATTCTGGCATAGCTTTAGGCACTTTGAATGATGAAAGTAACTATGGTGTCAACTGAAATTCATTTACAGAACAGATGTGTTGAATATACACCATTGTAGACTGTAAGACTAGCAGGCGCCAACTCATTTACGTTTCAAACTTAACCCAATCACACAAAGACACACGCGCTCACACAATAACGAAGACGAAGGCAGTTCAATTGTTTAGTCTGGCTCCAGTTTCGCAAGTCTTGAGGGCCTTTTTGCAAGTGTTGTTAAAAGCTACGTACGGCGACATAATTATGCTCAGCTTATTCATCCTGATCATGCATACATTTTACAAAATAAAAATAATTATTGACATCTGCTCACGTTTTTTAGGACCACAAACGAAATTATATTATGTCTATAGAAAAGAGTCATTAAAGCTAGAAGCTGTTGAAAAATCGCCGATGTTTGCATTACCTTCTCACAAAATTTCAAGACGACCCAAAAGGTTTGATTGCGTCACATTCAACATTTTAGTCGCTCCAGTAAGTACTGTGGTTGTATGGATGAAGCGTGTTGGTTCACACTTAGTAATAGTAACAGAGACAGTACCAAGCAGTCAACATAATAGTCATTGCACTAAGAAAGGGCTTTTGGCAGTGGGCAAAACTTTTAGCCAGATTTTTAGACAGAATGAGGAATGATCGCTTATATACCATTTTTTTCGCGATTCCTGTCTCCCCAACTCCATAATTGGGATAAGCAGCTTTCAGATCAGCAAAAACGAATTTTGCTCAGTTGGAAGCAATCACATTCTTTTCCCCCCTTAATCAAGTCTTGGAGAAAATGTGAAGCTGTGGCAAGAGAAGGGACGCAACATCTTATTCAGAGTACCACACATGAACAATTACAGCCCTTTTTTACTACCGGATCTGGCCGCCTCAGTCCGTATTCTATGGCTGCCTCTCTCAGGCGGGAAATGCCGGTTTCTGTAAGGGAGGAGCACTCTACATAAAAGTCTGCGTGTAAACTGTCGGCAGCCTGCTGCCCCTCTTTGGTGCTGACATAGGGTGGGCGGAGCTTTAGTTTGACGGAAGAGGGCGCTACCACCTGGCTGTGCTTGTGACTACCCCGGCGAGTAGAAGACGTGGTCTTTGTCACCCCGGAGGAGGGCGCGACTGAGCTGCCAGTCGTCACCGAAGATGCCGGGGCAGAAACAGACGCCATGAGCGGTTTGCCGGATGTGGAGTCCATACCAGAAGAGAAGTCGTTGGTCGTTACATCCGGTCCGTCGTCGCGCCTGTCTATCTGTGTGGCAACGAGGACGAGAGGCGTGTTGGGGGAGAAACGTTGCAGCTCTGGTAGCCATTTGTCGCGCGCCTGATTAAGTGATTCCGGCGTGGCAACGGAGAAGCAGAGCAGAAATACGTCGCAGTTGACGTAGGACAGCGCCCTTAGGTGGATGTATTCTTCCTGTTCAAGAAGAAAATATAAAGCAACCTATTATGACTTTTCTGACATATAAACGATACAGAATGTTGGTGAGACCAGACTAAAAGCGGTATATTCCGGTAGGTCTTAATCGATAGCAGCATCTAACCTTCACTTTCACCAACTGCAGTTTAGGACGTTTTATGGACGCATGACGCATATAAATTGGATCAAGGGGGATCAGTAACAGCTGCTAGGCTACTAACTCCATCTGTACCTATTAAAGATCTGCAGTTTTATGTAAGACAATTTTTAGACATTTACGTTTATCCTGGATCTATAATTTGCTTACGTTTTCCTGTAATACAGAAAAGATATATACCGGTGTATAAGTTCAGTGACCGGCCCTTCAATAATCTTCCTCGCTACCGCAACTCCCCCCTCCCCCCCCCACACACACACCATCCACAAAAAACAACCACAATAGCAAAGCCATTTTGACTGAGGCATTTAATTTCAAGGTGCTCTGAAACTTTTGAAATTCTGCAAAATATACCACAGGACAGACGCACTCCATTGATTGGTATCAATATTTTAGAATTTTTAAATACATGAACAGCCACAAAGCCCAAAATATATAGCTTCAGGTCTATCTAACGAATTCTAGCTAAATACAGCTACGTAGATAAATGGACCGATAAAAAGATATGTAGATACTTAAGTAAGTTGGCAGATGGATGTCTATAGAAAGATAAATAAGTAGACATGTTTATTCAGATGGATATATAATTTTCATGTTTAAGTAAGACGTACATAGATTACACAAATAGTAGACAGGTAATCTTTGGTAGATTAATACAAAACTTAGATGAGTGCGGGTAATAGGAAGTTAGTTATATAGATTTATCGATCGAGAAAGAGTGGTAAACAAGTAGGTCGACAGATTACGAGAGAGAGAGAGAGAGAGAGAGAGAGAGAGAGAGAGA
>BMAT01008551.1:42626-56289 GCA_019649035.1 Elysia marginata | reverse complement strand
GTAAAATCATAATGAAGATATTGATAAACTTACCATACCAAGAGCTTACCAATACCATAAGACCTACAAGAAAAGACAAGGACAAAAGAGGAGAAAAAAAGTAAATATAGAGTAAGCTAGGAAAAAGTCTACTCCACGAAAGAGACAATGGATACTTAGGAGGAAAACAAGCAAATAATCAAGAAAGAAAGTAACAAAAAAGGGTTCAAATTTGGCAGTAGAAGGCCACAATTAGAAAAAGACCTGCATGATGAAAAAAAGATATTATAGCTCCGGCCTAACTTTAAAAAAAAAATAAAAAAATACATGTAGAAACCAAGTAATGTAATACTTGCCAGCAACGATTTATTTGTGGGGAAAAATTTGTTGAATATTCATCCCTTCAGGTACTAAAGTACCCAGTTCAAAAATAAGCCTTTGCTCACAATCAAAGCGTGACTTGGCACCACCTCTCGAAGAACGCAAACCTAGCACCTCCATGTCAGTACAGCCTTGGTGGCCAGAAGAGCGAAAATGTAGAGAGACGGGTTTATGAACCCCGTTTTGTACATCGCGCAAATGTTCGCTAAACCGTGTCGCCAGATTGCGGCCAGATTGTTTCACCAATATATACCATGTCACATCTCTTACAGACAATAGCATATATTAGGTTGCAACTAGTGCAGGTAAATGAGTCAGCTGTCGTGAAAACACCTCGAGGCGTGTTGATTTCACTAGATTTTGACACATAGGTACAAGTTTTACACCTAGTTCTCATTTAATGTCGGGTTCCTGAGTCATGAGACGCAGAGATCCGACTGCGGACCAGCATGTCGCGAATGTTTTTCGCTCTTCTGTACACAACAAGAGGAGGCTCATCAAAAACCTCACGAGCATCGGGGGCAGCTTGAAGAATACTGAGATTGTGGAGGACAATTTTACGAGCGACCAAATTATGAGGGTGGTAGGTCATGAGTTTAGTGCGTTGTGAGGATTGTTCAGGCCTTGGTATAAGAGCGTCAGTCCTACTAATTTTAGATACCCTATTCCACGTGTCATCTAGTACACATGCATCTTCAAAGGATAGCCACACGACACGAAGAAATCGCGCATTCTCAAACACTGCTCCTGAAAGTCATGGTCATCTTGACAAAGCTGACGAAGGCGTAGCATTTGAGAGAAGATGTCCAAAAAATTGACTGTAGCGGTTGAAATTTCTGATGGGAAAGAAATAGATGGGTGGAAAGTCTTTAAAAAATCAATGTTATTCTTAAGATCATCTAGAGGCATGGTAGAAACACCAATATCGTCATCTATGTAACGGTAGTAGAACTCAGGGGTAGGACCCTGGTCGCGGTTTACCATTTGCCATTCCAGATAACCCATGAAGAGGCAAGCATAACTCAATGCTTAAAAAAATTGTTTACAGTGATCCTTTTTTATAATAATATTATTGCTTTTCTTTTATTGTTATTTCTGTCCATATTTATGTAAGTGTCTTACACGTTTTTTTTTTGTTTTTTTTTTGTCTGAAGAAGGCGTAAAGCCGACAGCTCACTTGTTTTGTCAATATTTTTAGAGCTAAAATATATACCTTACTTTTAAAAAAATTGGATTGATTATAAATCTTAGCATTACTTTATATAGTAAACTCAACTATGGATGGCCAAATTTGTTCCTTGAGGTCATGTAATCTTGTAACATATCAAAAGCAAACTCCACATCTATTCTTACACTCTACACGCACTTTCCACAAGTTAGCAGTCTTCTTTAGTTACACAAACAACATGGGCAGTGTAGGACCTTTTGAGTGGGATTGGTGATTCTCATATACGGATCGTTTTTTCCGCAAAAATTCTCAATCAATCGGATGTCACGTTTTCACCTTTACCTAAAATAATTCCACTATCTTTGCTGAAAATTTGCGGGCATGTCACTAGTTAAATTATATACATGTAACTGTGTATTTTAGTATTGATTTTCCAAACGTCTAGATAGAAGTTTGATTTATGACCGCATTTGCCCGATGACCGGTCAAAGTTCAGGGGTTGAAAAAATTGTTCACTGTGATCCCTGCACAAAGCTAGTCTCATGTTCAGATTGGAAAAATGACATTTTTCATCAAGGTTTCCAAATTTTAATTTTTTTTTCTGTATTTTATCATCTGGAGCAACAAATACGTTGAAATAATGGATGGAAATAAGAAATTCTATGGCTAGAGAGCAATGTGTTTATTTTTTAAATCTTTCGTTATTATAATGTAATATAAAATCTTTACATGTGTTTTTCTTCATTCTTTTGAGAATGAGGGTCATTGATCCTTAATCTTCCAAAGCAATAGTTTAGGACATGAAACATAAACCACTTATAAAAAAAATTTATTTGCGTGCCGCTTCCACAAAATGAGTCCACAGGCTTCGATGACGCATCCAAGAAAATGGGCATTTTTAAGTACACTGTACTTGATCAAATTTTTTGTGAAAAATTTTTTTGCAGAATTTTTAAGATTATGATATATCCATCAAAACAAATGTTAAAAAATGTGTTTTATAGGTTGTTAGAGCACACCCTTTTGGCGTTTACAATATGAAGACTTTTAAGTCCAGTTTTCTCCATTTTTTGAAAATTATGCTACTTGGATTCAATGTTATTCAAGCACATTGACGATGGACCTAATTGAGATATCAAAATAGATTTCTTATCAGCTTGAAGAGCTTTTAAATGCCTTTCCATTAATCTATCTAACTACATATCATACAAATCTGCATTTAGCCACCATTTTTGTGGTACCCCTACACGCCTTAAAGAGATTTGAATCAGCTTTCTATCTCTAAATCAGTAAAAGTCAAATCTTCTATATATATCTCATTTTGTGTGTGTATACATCATGAGATTTTAGACATTTTGAAATGGGAGATAATTAACAATTATTAAAATTGCTTTGTATAACCTTTGAGATTTATTTTTTGTCACATTTATAATACCCGGTACAAATATTCATTTTAATAGAAGTTTGTCTAGTTTTAGAACTTAAGCAGCCTGGAATTATTTAGGAGAAAATCTCCAAGTGTTATGGAACATAGGACAACCTATTGGAATCATTATAAAAAAACAGTGAAGAAAAGGATCTTTGTCTTGATGCTACGGAAACCAGTTTCATGGGCTCCAATAAAAAATGCAGCTCGCAAATTTGATTTTGAGGGGACAGGGAACAATGAAAAGTTAGAGGATGTCCTACATTGGCGCAAACTCATACTACAAAGATGGGAAACAATGACAGAGATCAGATGAAGATGGGCCACAGCGATGGCAAAGCTGAAGAAACTGATGGTTTTCTGGAAGAGTCAATCAACACCCCTAAAGCTGAGAACTATAGAGCTATGTGTGTTTATTCAAAGTTGCCACCTATGATATCGAAAGACATGGACCCTGTTAAAGCAGGAGAAAAGAATCAATCTTTTGAAATAAATGCTACCCAACAAAATTTAGAATGCCAAGGACAGTTAAAGAAAGCAACAAAAGTATTCTTAAATGCCTTGATATGAAATAACGACAACTCATCATTCAGATGAAGAGAAGAAAGTTAAAACAATTGTGTCATGTGGAATTGTTAGGGTGCATTGGAAGATGCAGTAAAACTAGAAGGTGTAAGGAGCAAAGGGAGACCTTGGAAGATGGTGGGAGCAAGGCATTGCAGAATGTTTGAAAATAACAACAACTGAAGCAGGTAGAGGAACATTTTTATGACAGAAAGAAATTCCAGCGGCTATTAATAAATAATAATAATAATAATATATTGAATTTATATACCGCATATCCATAACAATTGAGTTTGCTCTATGCGGTTCACAAATGCTAATAAATACAATGATATTCACGACAACATAAGTACATTTAAGTTTATCTAATGTGACAAATCAAAAGGAGTTACAGGTTCAAAATGTATACCTAAAAATATGCTTGCAGAAAAAGATAGTGTTTTAACTGTTTCTTAAACAGTTCTATTGATTCAGCTTCCCTGATGGTTGAAGGGAGTGAGTTCCAGACAGTTGGTCCAAAGCAGAAAAACGAGCGTTGACCATAAAACTTGTAATTACTTGCAGTTTTTACTAGTTTCGTGTTATCTGCAGCCGATCTTAATGGTCTATTTGGGGTGTATCTATTCTATAGAGTGATTCAGACAGATACACGGGCGCTTGGCTGTTAAGGCATTTATAACAGATTAGGCATATCTTAAACATTATACGGTACTCAATAGGAAGCCAATGCAAACCACATAGGATTGGTGTGACTTGTTCTCTCTTTTTGCTTCGTGGTATTAATCTGGCTGCGCTATGTTGGACAACCTGAAGCCTTTGTATAAGATCTTTTGGAAGCCCTGCAAGCAGTGAGTTACAATAATCCAGTCTGGATAATACTAAAGATGCTACGAGAGTTGTTGTTACTTTCCGGTCAAGGAAATTTCGGATTGTACTTATTTTCCTAATTTGGAAGTATGCTGCTCTGCAAATATTATCTACATGTGATGACATTGACATGTCGTTATCTAGATAAACGCCTAAGTTTTTTATGCGTTTGCTTGTTGGTATGATATTACCGTTGATGTTCAGAGTCGTTGTTGGTATTGAATTGTGGTAGGCAATAACCAATGTGGATCCACCTTGAAGAATAAGAAGTAAAACGAAGGTATATAACATATATGCCTATCATAGGCCTACCTACTGTTAATAATTATTGTGTCTTTGTTAACTGTAATTTGTCTTTCAGGGAAAAGCTTGTGTTGGGCTTGAAACAGAGCCAGAGGCTGAAACCTTGAGTGCAAGTCTAGGGGACAATATTTGTGAGGTCAGTGGAGTGGAAGAAGTTCCGGGTGGTCTTGACACTCTCTCAAAGGTAAGACCTACAGTGGAGTCTGCATAGGAATTTTAGGATAAACTGCATAAACTGCATAGCGCCAGATGAAAATCTTTGGAAGAGATTATGTAATATCTAGGGCATGTTTTGAAATGTTATAAAGTTCTCTCTTTGTCTTAATAGTTAATCATGTCTTGCGACCACTCCAAATATGCAGGTGTTGGAAATAGAAATTTTTTGAATTTGTGAAAAAGATTTTTAGAATTAGATTTATTCCTCTATTTCTGTTTTTATGACATCTAAAGAAGTTTTTATATCTTTTCCCAACCACTTGACTGCGACACAAAATTTCCTGCTGAGTGCTCATGAAATTTTCAAAGGGAGATAGGTACACAGGTAGTCTCACTAAATTTGCTCTATCTCTGTGACTATAAGATATAGATATCTAATACTACTTTTAGTTTTACCAGCTTCTCGTCTTTGTAAAGAAATTTTTTTTCTTTTGTTGCAAACAAACGATTGGAAAGACCCACTCTAGTATTGTAGTAACAGTGGGATGGGCAGTTGGTATGTGGTTGTCTATGTCTTACAAACTCTCTTGTTGGTCATTTTCCTTGCAAATTCAAAGTCGTCATGGGCTATTTCTAGTTTCAGGACATTGTAACCTTTTAAGTGATACCATTTTTGTCCTTTTAAAGCAAGGACTAATTTCATAGTGGACGGAACAAATTTTGGTTAATCAATCACATATTCAGTATGTACACAGTGATAGGAACAGAGGGGCAGCATGTCAAGGGGTTAATTTTTGTGTAATTTCATAAAACTCTTAACCTTAGTAAGCTAAAAAAATGCAATGTTTAAAATATTGACGCCTTGTTATGTAAAATTTGTAAATAAGATTCGTTTGTGCTAGTTGTAAGACATGTGCCTTTTATGATTAAGAGAATCCCCATCCTCCTAGTATGTATATCCAATTTGTCTTCTAAAATATGATCTGTCTATTGTGATCCAAAATATAAAAAACAGCATGGTGTCACATTTTTTGAAAACGATTCCCATTAATGCTTGCAAACACTTTAACAGCATAAAATAAACCTGCAGTCAATTTTCTTGTTTTTTTTAATGTTTTATTTCCAGTTTATAGCTGCATGTTCAGAGGAGAGGCAAGAACTTCAAAAAGCTCAAAGGATGATGGATCAAAAGTTGGATTCCTTGTCACACAGTGAAAGTGACTTCAAGCATAAGCTACTTGTGTGTCCTAGTTTTCACAGTGATGATTTTGTTGTTGATAAAAGTGTCCCTTTGTATGATGAGATGTAATGGAAAATAGGCCTATTCAACTATAAGTATTAGTCCATTACTAAATAAAAATTTGCTTCCCTTGTTAATAAGATATATATTGATATCATTTTTATAATTATGCAGCATAACTTGAATTCATGTTTTAAAATAAAACTAATTTATAAAAGCTCAAACCTTGTATCGCCAGTCATTTCATGAGATAACTAAGATAACTTTTAAGCTATCTCTAATTTTTTTTTGTATCCAAGGCAGTCAGTGTTTTCGCAAAATCTCCATGATCAAACAAAAGCCGACCAGACAAAAGTCTATCACGAATAAATTTCTGTGTCAAAGTACAGCCATCTGTTGCTTATGTAATATGTAAGAGGAGAGAATAGGGGAGCCGAAGCTGTGTGCGACATTGTCCTGTTAGGTGATGAATCAGAGGCACTGTGGATCAAGACCAAGGTGATGCATGTAGTAGTATTGTTTACATCTAATGTTGTCACCTACACTGTAACACATTATACAATGTCTTGATTTTTTTTTTGCTAATTCCTATTGCAGGAAGTTGCCCACAGTGGGCATTTTCTCCTGGACAAAAAAATCTTGTGTAGACATGTTCTAAATGTACTGCAATTTGATGTTTGGATAGTTCATAGTTTAATTTTGTTGCCATGGGGTTCAAAATATCAGAACTGGACAGTGATTGTCACCGTCAGATACAAAAAAGAATAGATTTAATTTTAGGTCTACATGTATTTTGATTTATTGACATGATATCGATATTCTAAATCATGTCATATAATTGCATCACAGGGTGACTCACAGTCACACCTAAATAAAACCTTCAAAGTTTAAATTCTGAAAATTTGCATATGACAGACTTTGACTTTTGAAGACCCCACCATACTAATTTTTTTTTTACAAAAAATTGCGCCACAAGAAATTGTAATTGTATTTCCTGCATGCACCTTACAGTTACACAGTCCAGTGGAAACCTCAAAAAGCGACGTCTTTTAATCCAAATTTCTCATAACTCAAAGTTCTTTCTTTAGGGTTTTTTTTTCTTCTTTAACTTTCTTTAATTTGGACTCATAATTCAAAGCCAGTTTAGTTGGATTCGCTTAATTCAAAGTCGGTGTCGCCATTAGGAGCCGTGAAAAAATTTGTTTTTTATTCCATCCCCCTGCTCAGATTTTTCCTCTCTCATGACTGCTGGGATAAAACAAAGGCCGATATTTCACCCAGGTCTAACGCACCTGTGTACAGTGCCTACGCTTTACATACATCCGTTGGGCCTGAAGAATAACTGTATTGTCAGCAGGTCCGAAACGAGAGGCTAAGGCCCGAATTAGGCTGTGTTCATCCGCCATGTTTTTTGCCTCGGTTAGAGTTTTACAAGGCTGTTTGTATAAAATATAAGGTGTAGATTCTAAGAACAATTGGTCTTGTCAACTCCTCTCATTTGGCTACTTATGAAATCAAATAGGAATTGTATTCTTTAACCCGTTTTATCACATTTGGCGTAGGTAATCTACCCAAGTCCTCTGTAGTCTAGTTTCACCCTTGGTGTGTTCGGACTAGCTCAGTATCGGTAGCTGTGTGTAACTAGCAGTAGCAACTAGCACACCGTGAAGCGTGGCTATGGATCTACGAAAGCTTGGTCACACCTCCCTGAGCGTGGCTGTAGTGTAGGCCTAGTCTGTCTTATTGTTACAGTGTTACTAGCTAAACTGACTCAACACAGATGATTGAAAGTAATGGAACTTAATACGTGTACGGTTTAGGCTACATCATGTCTGAAAATTGAAAGCCACTTGCCCCCTTGCTCTTCCCGCCCATTGGGAGGGTAACACGTCCTTGAGCATTACTTTTGAAACGTAGGCCCTAGCCCCTACCGTACTAAAAGATAAAGTTTTGTCCCTATCCATCTACTGTTGATCTTTCTGAATACATACATGTACCCGGTAGTTTAATTTGATACAAGGCTCTTGAAACAAAGGTACATGTACTCACTACTGGTACTCAAAAAAAAAATAATCCGCAAGTGCCCTACTCCATTAGAATTTAGACCAAAGGTACTTTGTTCTTTGCCGCTAAGTTTTATTTTGATTTTTTGCTGAAATAGGCAACACGTAAGAAAAAAGATGACGAACTTCGCTAAATTGCATGATGGGTTTACCAGTGTGGCTGACAATCCATAATTTTACAAAAAATCTAGACAGACCGTAGATGAGGAGGTGCATAGAGGAGTTGGTGTGCATGTTTGTGGAAAAGTGGAAAGGGGTGTGTGTGTTCGAGTGCTTGAGACAAAAGGCCTACCACCCTCATAATTTGTCCTCCACAACCTCAGTATTCTTCAAGCTGCCCCCGATGCTCGTGAGGTTTTTGATGAGCCTCCTCTTGTTGTGTACAGAAGAGCGAAAAACATTCGCGACATCCTTGTTCGCAGTTGGATTACTGCGTCTCATGACTCAGAAACTCGACCTTGCAGGAGACCTAGGTGTAAAACTTGTACCTATGTGTCACAATCTAGTGAAATCAACACGCCTCATGGTGTTTTCATGATTGCCGACTCATATACCTGCACTAGTTGAAACCTAATATATGCTATTGTCTGTAAGAGATGTGACATGGTATATATTTGTGAAACAATCTGGCCGCAATCTGGCGACACAGTTTAGCGAACATTTGTGCAATGTACAAAACGGGGTTCATAAACCCGTCTCTCTACATTTTCGCTCTTCTGGCCACCAAGGCTGTACTGACATGGAGGTGCTAGGTTTGCGTTCTTCGAGAGGTGGTGCCAAGTCACGCTTTGATTGTGAGCAAAGGCTTATTTTTGAACTGGGTACTTTAGCACCTGAGGGGATGAATGTTCAACATACATGTATTTTTCCCCACAAATAAATCGTTGCTGGCAAGTAGTATTATTATTTTTCTTAGTTTCTATTTCTTTATTTTATTTTTTTTAAAGTTAGGCCGGAGCTATCATGTCTTTTTTTCACCATCCAGGTCTTTTTCTAATTGTGGCCTTCTACTGCCAAATTTGAACCCTTTGTTGTTGCTTTCTTTCTTGATTATTTGCTTGTTTTCCTCCTAAGTATTCATTGTCTCTTTCGTGGAGTAGACTTGTTCCTAGCTTACTCTATATTTACTTTTTTTCTCCTCTTTTGTCCTCGTCTTTTTTTGTAGGTCGTATGGTATTGATAAGCTCTTGGTATGGTAAATTTATCAATATCTATGGTTATGGTTTTACCCCTTTACTTGTGTCGTAAACCCTCTATTCTCTCTTTCCTTTCATTGCTCATAGGTATAGATTTTTTGCTTTGTACTTTCTTCACGGTAGTACGACTTAGCACTTTTTTCGATTTAGTTCATCCTCTAGTCTGTAATAGTATTAGGGTCTTTTTTGGTCTCAAACTTTTGTTATTGCAAACTCTTTGGCCATGCGTCAAAATTGAATTTTCCTACGAGTTTTTATGTACGGCACTATTTTGCGCCACTTCTCTACTATGTTTGTCATCTTGATGTGTTTGCGCTTCCTTGCTTACAAGATCTGCTGGAAAAAGATAAGTCGTTCTTTATCTGTCTTTTTCATTTCGGATAGGTCTAGATCTAGTTGATACATTCTTATTTTTTGTAAATAATTCTCGTTTTTCATTATAGTTCTTTTCATTTCTTTTACTATGTAATGAAGTTACAATTTTCAAGGATCCTCAGGCCCCTTCCCCTTTAATTCCTTTTTTTTTTCTTTTTTTTATCCTGCAGATAGATTTATATCTAGATTTCTAGGTTATTTTTTTATTTTTATCTCATCATTCATATTTTATATTGTTTATAATAATATTATTGCTTTTCTTTTATTGTTAGTCCTGTCCATATTTATGTAAGTGTCTTACACGTTGTTTTTTTTTGTCTCACGAAGGCGTAAAGCCGATAGCTCACTTGTTTTGTCAATATTCTTAGAGCTAAAATATATACCTTACTTGAAAAAATTGACTTGAATGAGATAAAAGGCCCTGTCAAGTTCAGTTCAGCCACAGATCCATGATTCATTGCTTGTAGTTGTATTATATATTAATTGTATATGTGTTTTCTTGAGATAATCCTGGCATTGGCCTACTGGTGAGAGTGATGAAATGAAGGGATGATACTGATAACATTTTTAAACACCCAACAAGCGTTAACTTTAGAAAGAGCCTTTTGGAAAGTTATCGAGAGTGAAATTAAGCTTGGTTAACTGTTTTTGTTGTTTTTTTTTCCATTCAAAACTCTGATCTGTACAGAAGACAAGACAGTTTTAAAGAAGCAAGTAGCAAGTGACTTACTGTATTTATAACATTGTTAACTCTCTACTGGCTTCGTTTTCTGATAATTAAAATAATCGGCAAAAAGGTTTTGCATCTGCACCCAAATTTTAATTTAACAATGACATTTTCAAGGAAAAGAAAATCTCAATTGAAAATCAAAGAGAAGCATGAACAGATGTGTGAAACAGCAAGGTTGAATCAGGCACAAATCAATTTTAACCTAGGCATACTATAAGTATGTATTATGTGGTTGCCTCATATTTGACCAAGCTGTCAGACCTTAAATTACACAATTTTCACTAAACAATGTTGAGGTGACTTGTTCAAGCCTATAGAAAGGATAACCTGTGCCAACAACAAATTTTTTTCTTTTTACACCCATGAGGCAAAAGATGCCTCCATTAATCTACAGAGGCAAAATACTGAAAAAAAGGATATGCTACTGCTATCATTCCACAAGCAGGAACAAAGTTGGGCTGGTAATTTTTGCAGAAAATTAAGTGAAGCCCTAGTTAAGCTCTCGACTGATGCCATGAGGCTTTGGTACAAAGAAGTGATCAACATAAAAAAAACAACACTGGTTTGTAGCTCAACATCTCCCGAGCTTCGTGTACAAGTCATTGAATAAGAAGGTACCCGACAATACCAATCCAAAGACATCTACCATAACACTTTATAAAGGCAGTCGCATACATATTGACTTAGGCTATATTATGAAACTTTAAAAATTCACCACAAATTGAAAGGCATATATTTTGAAAAGAAAATCTGCATAAAAATTTATTAAAGCCATTTGAAATCACACAAAGTTTTGCAGCTTTAAATTAAACAGTGAAATGCCTCAATTATACGTTCAAACAGGTTTGATAGCATTTCGTGGTGCACACCGAATCATATACAAAAGAAAACTCATGTCCAACCGGCCCCTCTATTACACGCTCAAAAACTGTCGCATGCTTAACTTACAAGGACAACAGAAATTCCAGATTGATCAAATTAATGTGTACTGGTAAATGGTTGAAAGACAAGAAAAAGGAAGTGTGGGACAAAAAATGAGTTTTGTGTTTAAGAGATACACATTATCAAATGTAATGAGTTTTGTTTTCAAGAGGTATGCATTATCACATGTATTTGTAAATCTTTCAGAAGAGATTACGAACATACCTGTAATATTTTAACTATTTCATTAGAATAGCCGGCATTTGCTCAAACCGGCATTGAAATTGATTGCTAAACAATCAACAGTGATGTAACAGTCAGACAATACAAGCCAATTTTCAAACAAGCATCACGAAAAAATGAATAGCAATAGATTGATGAGCTGTTTTTATTATAGCACATAAATTAAAAAAAAATTAAATTTTAATAAAATTTACAATAAACCAAATGCATAGTAAACCCAAACAAATGTATACAAATTCTAGTTGGGGAAGATCGCCAAGTTCCAGTTTTTGGCAATGTAAACATTAGGCATAGAAGTTAGTTTTCTTCTTAATGCTATAGAAAACAGGCAAATATTATCTTGATAAGGGTAGCTGTAATCGTATTGTGCCAAGCGTTTATTTTTTATTATTGCATGGTCTTTTTTTCTTTTAGGACCAGTTCATACCTTCAAATACATTTTCAGCTTGTTTCGAGTATTGACACAATGACTGTGTGTACAAAATTTACTAAGATTATCTGGGAATTTTCCAGGTCACCACTTGGCCTACTAGAAAGTCATGAAATTTAGACAAGTTATTGACCGTGAAATCAAGCACTGCCTGATATTTTGCTGTTGCTGCAAGATTGTGTTTCTTCACCCTACTGGTGCCTCAATTTCGTAGGTACTCAAATTTATAGTTAAGGGAAACGAGCTTCAAATTTTGTTCAAAATTTCAAAATGGCGGTTGTTTATCACATGCACCACAGCATCAAACCATATTTTGCACTTATAACTTTCCACAATATGTGTTTCTGCCAGCCCTCTACCTTTCTGAAATATTTAATCAGCCAAAAGTTGCCTTTTGTGAGTTTCTGAATTTCCCTGCCAAATTTGTTCTTAAGGGCATGTGCGGTCAAATATTCGGGTATCGGTGAAAAATTATCACCAAATTGAAATCAACGTAATTACCTTCCCAAACCATTTATCTAAGGTAAACAAATGCCATTTAGCATCAAAAGTTTGATTTTTTGTCATAATTTGATTTTTCGTAAGGTGAGTACCATCGTCACTAAACTCATATTTTGTTGAGACACAGCCTTTTCTCTCTAAATATGCCTTAGCAACGGTTGTTTGCAACGATACCAGTATACTAAATTTAGTATCGTCATGCTTGTATTTTTATGCTCTTTTTAGCAAGACAAGCCCGGAAACACTTACTTTCTATTTGTGGCTGCTGCAGGCCTTTTGTAAACCCCATTTTTGGACCTTCCGAACCATATATATTATATGGAGTTTTTCTCATTATGACGTCATGGATTTCCGGTGTATCCATCAACCATAAGATCTGATTGGCTGAGCAAGCAGAAAACACCTAGACACAACCTACTTCCGTTTATAAACAACGTTTTTACTTTCTGCATTCAGAATACACATGTTCTTGAATTTTCAATCAAAAACGATCTTTTTTACTTCATATTATTGATTTCAATGCCATCATGCCTCGCCCCAAAGGTTGTAAACGGCGTCATCAACTGTCGAATGCAAGGAGTTTGAAGATTGGTAAATTAGACACTGAGTTATGTGAAGAATCTGGTTTAGATTTAGATCTAAATCATGCAAATCTAACAGTAACACAATCTACCAGTTCTAGTTCTACCTCCGAACCTCAGGATCTAGATCTAGATATATATACCTAGATCTACACCTAGTCCAGTGCCAAGTGAATCAGATTCTAGCCTAGACCTAGTTCTTGATGTGAATGAAGAAGATGTGCAATCTCGAGAGATTTGTAAGGATCCCTCCCTTACAAGGACAGAAAAGAAGATGATTCTAACAATGAGCAAAGGTGGTGATAGTGATGAAGAAGATAATGATAATTGATATTTGCAGTGGTAGATTTGTTGTCGAAGATGATCTGATGTTTTCTCTCATCATTACATTTCCATTTTTGCGGTTGGGAAACTGACAGTACATATGAAGGAGAGGTGGGGTTTAGCTGCACACCTTTTGATAACTTGTTCTGAGTGCATTAATTCTTTTGAATGGTGGAGCTCAAAGCCTGAAGTTAGGGATACACCTGGAAAGGGTC
>BMAT01008550.1:23928-39860 GCA_019649035.1 Elysia marginata | reverse complement strand
GAAGAGTCAGACAGGACGACAGAAGCACGACAGGAAGATGGACAGAAGTCAAAGCAAGAATGAAAGAGCTTGTCCTTAGCAGCCTTTTACTGTGTCACGCGAGACAAGCATACGGTGGGTAACATTCTTTGCTCCCCTCCGAATGAGGGCCCCGTACCCACACGGGCGTTTCAACCAGGACTGAACTTATCAAATAGTTAAAATACACACCCAAGCAATATTTAAATATTTTCTAGTAAAAGAAAAAAATGCAAAATGTGAAGTGGTAAAACATTAAAAGATGTTCATGCTGAAAATAAAATGGTACAGCATTCAAATGTGGTTAGGACTACCTTTAAGACATAACCTGTCTTCTACAAAATTTCACTGAAAGCAAATTTTTCACAACTTTTACATGTGTGAAAATGTTAAGGCAAGGATGCAAAATGACTTTTGAGAGAAAAAAAAATAAAACTGAATATTGGCCCAGCATTGAACCTCACATAAAACAAACACCATTGCCACAAGTCGTGCAATGGTTATTCTAGTTTTGATAATGGATGGAGAATAGTAATGTAATTACACACAACTACAAATGAAAATACATTTCCACCTGGTGAATTAAAAATGAAGAAAAACACAGAAAGAGCGGAGAAAACTTCTAGAGATTTGTCATACCTATAAAGAGATATTTCAAACTTCTTTTGTGAAAAGTGATACTGATCTATATCATATACAGATAAACTGTACAGTGAAGAAAGTCCAGGAAACACCAGAGGAAGTTTTGCATAAATTATTGAAAAGAGGCTGTGACAAAAGGTTGTTGTCCTGCATTACAACCGACAGATTTTGAGTTTCACCATTTCTATAATTCTACATCAATTAATTTAGAATTTCTGACAAAGCATTATGAAGCAGTTTAAGAAAGTCAAAACATCACATCCTTAGGGCATGGAGGATTCCTTTGGGGATTTGCACCCTGTACAAGACACTTAATGACTTATTACAGATAACAGTTTACATCATTACGATAATTTAGATAGCTTCTGTGTTATTTCTGAAAATACTTTGTCCCCCATCACAACCGACAGTTTACGACGTTTTGTCACGGTCTCAAAATATGGTCATGTCCAGGTAACTTGAAACTTGGGATAATTCCAATCTTGTGAGATTCTAACTATATTTCATACATGTATTACCTGTCTTATTTATTTTTCATTCATGAGTTTTATTATATTTGTTCCCATGGGTTTCAATACATCTGGACTGGACAGTAGCTTCATTAAAATAAAATAAATTAAAAACCTGCGTTATAGTGGTGCTTCTAAGTTATACTTACCAAGAAGCACAGACAAACCCAAAAGAGATGACAGGCAACTTTATTTTTCTTTATTCGAGAGATCCCCAATCTTCTCATGGTTATCCTTTGCGTCTTGAAGCTCCTTATTTTCATCTGAACTGTCTTCTTCATCTTCTTCCTCATCAGAGTCCTCGTCAGAAGACGAATCCTCTCCTGAGCTTGACTCTTCTAAACCTTTGGCCTGCCTATTAATGATAGTTACTCGCAAGTTCTTCGCCAGCCCCTTCAGGGCTTCACAGCTATAATGTGGAGGAGACTGTGAAGCAGGCGAACTGGTGCCCCCCTCCCCTATGACAGAATCTCCCTCATGTTTGTCTCCGGTTTGTCTCCGCCTCCAAGCATGTTGCAATAAAGAGGTGGATGGACTAGAAGAGGATGAGTCTGGCCTACGCCGAACATGAAGAGAGTCAACCAAAATCTGGGAACGCAATCTATGGAAGCCGGGATCCATCCCTGGGACTTTTGGTATGATGGCACTTTGAGATATGGACGGCGAGGATGTTGACGAAGGTGACGGTGCATGGGTAAGCTTAATTGTCGAAGTTGATGAAAGGGGGGCAAGAGCTTTGGATCTGTGGCTGGAACTTGCAAGACCTGCCCTCGGAGATTCGACTTCTAACCTGGTAGAAGATACAAGTGGCTGGGTTGGAGTATTGCTGCCATCTTGATTGGTTGAACTATTGCCCTCTGAACTGGATTGCTGAGACGATGGCTTCAGAATAGAGCTGACAAAGCTGCGGTAAAACTCAGAACCTTGTTCTGATGAAGTCAGCATAGGCGATTTAGTGGATTTGGAACTAAAGATAATTCTCTCTGGTCCCTCAAATTCATTTACTGCTACTTTTGTCCCTGGCAAGGTGCATGGCACATCTCCAAATTTAGAGTCACTTGTATTTGATGTGAGTATACTTTTGAGAGCTTTATCTTCTCCGTTTAAACTCTTGTTATTTACAGTCCGTGAAAATTGCCCACTGGGACTGCAATACTTGCTGTCAAAACTTGAAAATAGCTGGAGTATCTTTGTCTTTGCTTGAATAAAAGCCACATGATCAAACTGCCGTAATGTACGTTCCACAAAGCCAACAAAGCAGCCAATCTCGTCCTGCTTGCCACTGTACTGAAACTTTTCTAGGACCTCTGATAGTGCCTGCTTCACAACTTCCAGGTCGACAGTCTGCTGTGCCTTATTCTTTATTTCGTCAAATTCTTTGAAATTCTGAGAAAGATCAGGATCAGCCCCATGGTCAGATGACAGAGGAACATCGCCAGTGCTTTCTTGCCTGTCAAGAATTGGAAAAAAAAAAGATTTTCTGAATTAAAACAATGAAGGGTTTAATGGTAATTCAATGTACATAATCAGCACTTTGAATTTTGATATTTTGAATGTAGGTCAATTAACATGATTTGCTAATACAACATCTCCATTTGTTCATGTATGGCCAAGACCAATTTTAAATTTGATATTTAACTTTTAAAAGAATGCTGCCCAAATAAGATCTACCCTTTGAAATTTCAAAACTTTAATAAATACATAAAAACTAGGGCCTTCATAAAAATAATTATCAGAAAAAATTTATCTCTTTGACGAATAGGCATTTATTATAATTGTTGGCACCATTTGATCATTTCACCTTAAAAACCTTTGCAATCTGTTCTTCACAACCTAAAACAGACCTGAAAAGTGATAAATTAGCTTCCATGTCTTCTTTTAGGGTAGCCTGATGGATATGAGCTAACTATAGGCATTATTAAGAATTTTTAGACAAAATCACCTCAAGAAAGTATAAAATGAGCTACATACCTGAGTGAAAGAAACTGTTCTTTTGTTCCCTTGCTCAGAAGAATTTGAAACGATCAAAGTTCAAACGAAACAAAAAAAAAAGTTGCACTTCAAACAAATTGCAAATCATACCGGAAAAACTTCAGCAAGTCTGTTTATCTTGAAAAAAGAAGATTAAAAAAAATTGAATTAAAAAAAAAAAAGAAGCAATTGAGTTTCCCAAGTTTTTTATTTTTATTTTGATGCACCTGAAAGGGTTTCAGGTATGTAGCTCATTCTTAAACAGACTAAAACTTAGAGAATCGTTAACAGTTACACTTGTAAGCAAGGACGAGTTCTGAATGTTACTGCTCTTTTGTACTAATGGCTGTGGTATCCCTACTAAATCATGCCTTGAAACGAGTCCAAATGAGTCCAATAATGTTGGAGATTTTACTTTGAGAAAATGCACCTGTAAAAAGACGGGTTTTTCCCTCGTTTCCAAAAGGTTTTTTATTTCCACAAAAAAATCTGGATGATATCATGCATTTTTTTTTTACTCTTAGATTAGAAGTTCACAAAAAAATGCATTGATCAAACTATCAACAACATTTAGTGTGGAAATTGAAGCATGCAACATTTTGCACTGTTGGCCAGAGAGTCACAATTCATTTAGCCAGACACCAGCTTTACTAGCTTCTCTCCATTTTAAATCAGAACAAACTAGATAAAAATTTTAAAAGCTTCAGAATGTACCAGAGTTGAGCTATCTTGATGTATAGCCTACACTAAAAACTAAAATCTGGTTCAGCGACAATCTCACACATAAACAGTTTGCAAATTTCATTTTTGATCAGCAAGCATTATATGACCATCGCTACTTGATGTATCGCAAGTACATGTAACAGTCAGGACCAAAAAATATTATGTTCAAATCAAATACAGAGATTCCAAATGTTTTTTTTTTAATCCCCTAAAAGTCAGACTAGCATTGCATAAAAAAAATGACATGATAGACAGTAAGACACACTTGGTGCAAAAAACAATTTATAAATGGATGAAAAACCTGAAATTCGGTATCCTTGCAAAAAGATCATTATGGTTTGAGTTTGTTACACCGCATTTCACTGTAATTGTCAGACTTTTAAAAAAATAAACATTTTACACCCTCCCCCACCCAAATGCTTTCTGCAATATTACTCAAATGATTATCATGGATACAGTAGAATCCTGTCAACCCAAGTTGTGCACTGATGAAAGCTGTGTCAGTGTGTGTGATAGAAGAAGGTTCAATAATACATTGAGAAAATACGCTAGAAAACTTGACACAGTTCAGTCAATAACACAGGGAAAATATTTTTGTTAAAGGAAATTGTTGATTCAGGAATTTGGCGCGAATAGCTGTGCATGAATGTTACTAAATTTTTTAAGTGAAAAGATACTATGCATATTTAAAAGTGATTTGAACTTCATAACCTTGGTAATTAATAAAAAAAAATAAAGTGAATTCCAGAGGTCGAGACCTGAAAAAAAAAAATCTTTCTCCAAATCTAATTTTACAGTATATTAGAGGATGGATTTGTTTCTCCGATTCATTTTTCAAAATTTTAAGCCACCTCTGAGAGATGTGTACTTTTTTCCCCCAAGATTTTGAGTACATAAAAAGAGCTTTAAATTACGGCTTAAGATTAGATTTTAAACTTTACTAAGGTAAAACTGTTAATGTCTTTACATACTAGTTCCTTAAAATTCTCTGCTGGAAGTCAGTAAGTGCAATTTGCATTTACAGTTGATGTTGAAGAATGCTTATCTAATATCTTATGTTATAATGCAATTGACTATGGGCTTGCATCATAACCAATAGACTACTAATGAGTTAGTTATAAAACTTATAATACAAAAAAAAAAAAAAACAACGTTGTTACACTTTTACATGGATTTATAATAAAAATTAGTGTAAACTTGCATTAACCTTAAAGCTTCAAACCAATGTTCTTAATTATAAATTTATAAAGGATGTTGCTTGATAGAGAGAAAAAAATTTAATTTGCCTCACAAAAAAGAAAGTGGACTGTATTTACTACATTTTGAGGGAAAAAATTACCAGCTTTTACAACGAAAGTACTGCGCCAATCTACTATATATATATTGTAAATATGTTAACGATTGTATTGGCTGTACTGGGAATACATATATATGATAAAAAAAAGTTTAAAAACAACAGGAAAATGAACCTCTAGTTAAAAATCAGCAGATTATTTGTAAACTTAGTTTGATGATTCTATGACTGAGGAGTCAAAATTCAGATTATGTTTCAAAAATTAAGTTTAAATCCATGAGAACAAATCTCTGCCATAATACAAAATTCAAAACTTAGACAAAATACATTTTTAACAACGATGAACAAGCAACTGTCTTAGTTTTTAACTTTTACATACTTTTTTAGTTTTTAGTGAGCTACAATAACAAACCTTGAATAAAGAACAGAAATTAACTAGTAACATGAAACTCTCAGTAAAATTTGTTAGAGAAAAACAGGATTAGAATATATATTTAGCTGAAAAGCTAAACGGAATTGAACTTTTTAATAACCCCCCCCCCCCCTTCTTTTTAATGAGACAAACTTGAAGTATTCTTGACCAATGTTCAGTAAACTGATTTTTTCTTTCATTAGATTTAGAACTACATGTACATGTATATAAATAAAAAAACAAAAAAACATCAACTTGGGGTTTTATCAAAAATGTCCTGCGAAACAAAAGATCATAATTTAAATCATAAGATAGGTAGGCAAGAGAGGGTTGTTCAGATGAAAGCTGTTTAGAGCCATGTTTTGAAGTATGGATTGATAAATGGTTTATAATTTAGTATTTACTCCAAATGAATCACATCACTATATTACTATAAAATTCAGATATATTCAATTGCAAAGAATGTTGTATATCAAATTCAAGATAACCCAAAGTTCGAATTTAGGACTCCTGTGCGACTTGAATATATAATGAATTTCATTTTTAAATATCTAATCTACACTAAAAAGTCTAAATTAAATGGAAGAGAGTGACACGAGAAAATAGCAAGATTAGGTATTCCAAATCCAAGCAATTTTTTCCCTTCAAATCAGATGTCTTTAGAACTAAGTACTTTTTCTAAAATCTATACATTGGGCTGATCAAGAAAAAAAAAACAATTATATGGATATCCAATACACACAAAAATTATAGCTAATTATACTAGAAACCTCGGTGACAAAGCACTTTTTTTTCAAAACAGTTTAAACTCCAATCAGCCTGCACATGAGTAAAAGGTGTAAAAAATGTAACCACTCAATTTTTTTCAAGCGCTTTGGAGAAAAAGATTTTGAGATATACTGATCTAATGGGGGCTTAAAGTGCAAAACAAAAATTCAAGGACCGTAATCAATCTCCATGTTCTTTTTACCACCTTTAAAATTTTCTTAAAGCATTTTTACATTAAGGTGAACGGGAAAAAAGCATCACATTACCCACAAAGACACACTGTTTACAATGAAATTCATATTTAACTTCTGTTTTAAAATACACCCTTCTTATAAGTATTTCAATATTTTGAAATGTAAAAATTCTAGCACTAAAAACTACGTATGTACATATTGTTTTAAACTTGCACTATAAAATCATATCATATTTTTTTTCCAGGTCAGGAAGACCGATTTTAAGCGTACAGGCTACTGAATTTAATAAATTTTGTTTCAATCACAAAATTCTACTTCAAGTTCAAGTTAAAAACTAAATACCATAGTTATGCTTTTTAAAATTGAACTTTGAAGGAAAACCTTTCTCAGTTTTTGAGACTGAACATAAATTTCTTTTTTAAAACTGGCAAATTTACTTTTAACCTTTGATCTAATCTAGAGAAAAAAAGAGAGTAAAGATTTAAATCAACTTTCTTTAGCAGAACTGAGAAAGTAAAAAAAGTCGCAACCTGGGCCTCATATAAATCAATAAGTCCAAACTCTGTATTGAGGCAGAG
The DNA here is from genome assembly GCA_019649035.1 of Elysia marginata. Taxonomy (NCBI): domain Eukaryota; kingdom Metazoa; phylum Mollusca; class Gastropoda; family Plakobranchidae; genus Elysia; species Elysia marginata. The sequence continues at coordinate 32,751 of BMAT01008550.1, read as the reverse complement.
CTTTTCTTTCCACAGCAACCTAATCAAGCAATGAGACCTTTATGAATTTTTTTTTCGAAAAAAAGAAAAAAATTTTTATATATAAACATTTTGCGTGTGAAATGACTGAGCCAGCCTGTGTGTCAGTACAATTTGCCATAGTAACATTAGATTGATTATAATCTAAGGTGATACTGCGACTTTTCTTACCTGTTCGCTTGCATTGATGGAGGGAAGCTTGCTTTGCGCGACGTCACCTTCACAACACTTGCAACATTACCAACAGCTGGATTGAAGGGGTCGTATTCTTCGTCATCTTCTCGACTAACAGCTGCTACCACTGAAGATGGAACTTTTCTCCTCGTAATTGTATTTTGTTCACGTTGCGAGTCACCTGAAAAACTGGAAGTCACTGCTTTTTTCTGAGATATTTTGTTTGGTGCATCAACATCCTGAGATTGTATGCCTGACTTTTTGGTTGAAATTTCTTCTTCTGTAGCGTCTAATTCTTTGGCAAGGTCATCCCCAGGTGTAGCAGCGACAAGAAGTTGCCTCACATCTTCAAATTCTTCATGAACATGTGTCTGCTTATGATTTGATGCCTCAATAGCTTCAGATTGATCATCTGTGACTTGCAATGATTCTTTTTCACTCTCATCTTCATCCTTGTGGCCGGTTTCTTGATTTTTATCTCCATTTTTAGATTGGCTGCTATTTTGAGTCTCATTAGATGTGGTTTCATTCTCTACAGATTCTGACATTGCACTTTTTGCTTTAGGAGCATCTTCGACACCATCTCGGCTGGATTTTCGTTTGCGACTTTTCTCTTTACCCAGTTTTTTGCTTTTGCTTAAATCAGTTTTACTTTTTAGACCTCCGGGACCACTTTTAGCTTTCTTTTTTTCTTTATTCTTTGACTTCTCAGTCTTATCTTTGCCAGATTCGACGGTAATGGTTTGCAATTTTCCCAATAAACCATGCAACCAACTTGTAAAAGTGTCAGTATTAGCCCCGAGAAACAGACTGAGGTCACTCTTCATCTGCGACTTGTTCTTTTTATTAGCAACCATTACCATGATGTAGTCAGGCAACTCGTCGTCGACATACGCACCAAGTTCCATTAGCTTAGCTTTTATTGCCGAGCGAATCTTTTGACTTATCTCTGTTCCCACCTCCATTATGAGAGGTATTGGGATTTACTTTTACAGTATCAAGACAAATTTTGACGTCTCATAAACGTCAAGCAGATTCTAGGCCTATCTTATGTTTCTGAAATTACCGGAAGTTCAGCTGGATACGGAGATACAGGAAGTCTCGATAAATATGTATTATTAAAAAGTAGAACGATCAGGATAAGGAACTATTCTCCTCTCCAAAAGCGCAAACAGAAAAAAAAATGCACGATGTCATAACTAAAGATTGATTTAGGCTGCTTACTTGTTTCAATCAATAATAGTTTGAAAGGTGAAACTCATAGAGACTATGCAGAAGACCATAGTTTGCTGTTGATGTAATGGAAGCTGGGACCAATCAACAGCATTCTTGACAAGGCTGGGTCACGGTTCAAAGTTCACATTTGTGGGCAGGGCAAAATAAGTGAACCGGCACTCTAGCAGCACAGCTCAGTCAGCTGAGGACAGGTTAGATCTAGATTTCTGGTATCCCACTGATACTAACGGCTAATTCATACGTTTTCTTTATTAGATTTTACATTATACAATCTCTAGGCTATATTGATTTTGTGAGCAAGGTAGTTGCAAGGACGAAGCTGTACTAAATAAGAGTGTGCTTTACAGTTCTTTTTTTTTTTATATAAATAATCGATCTAGATCTAGGCTATAAAATCTTGAAGATCTCGACACAATTTTTTCCACTTCTGCACATTTCTGGACTTTATCACCAAAACACTTTCTTTTGAAACAACTTATAAGGACTTCACAATGGGAAAAATTCAAGGTAAGTGTGTGTGAAAACAGAGGTGTCGAACGAGTTTTCACCATACGGTTCTAAAATCCAGATCTTCTAGAATTAGAGAGATCAAATTGTCATTATTTGTAATCTAGATGCTAGAATAGAATGTTGGAGGGATTGATTGAAGGATATTTTACAAGCCCAATTCCACTTCAAAGGTGCTCTCAGGGCTTGGGTCCCAATGACAATGTACAGGGAGCCACCCAGAGACTAGCGGGGATACCATGACTTAGCCTCAGCCGGTCACATTATACTGACACCGACTCTACCAGTAAGGGCCCGGACTGTGCTCGGCTGTGTTTCGAACCCTCGACCTCTGGGCCACGGAGCTAAGCCTTTACCAACTGAGCTATCTAGGCCCCCAATCTTGGAGGGAGAGTGAGAGTGTCGTGGAAATCAATACTCCCCCCCTCCACCTCTCGTTATAGTTGTAAGATAAGGATTCGAACAGTAAATCGGAGCATAAATTTTATTACTTCTCCTATTTTTTTTAATTGGGAGCTGCTTAGCGAATTCGTACCGTGCGGTGCGTGAATAATTCTAATAGTCGTCTATATTTTTTATCCCTAGATCTAGCATAATATTTGCTCCAGGAAGAAAGGTCCACGTTGATTATTAGTCTGTGCACACACCAGAGACATACGTAGAGGCTTATAATGACTGAAAAGAATTAAAGTTGTGTAGACTAGGAGTTAACGTAGCAGCATCTATAGACTAGAGAAGCCCTGGGGTAGCAAACAAAAAAAAGTGTTTGTGTGTGTGGGGGGGGGTGGGGGGGGTGGTCAGTAAGACCCTGTATCCTCAATACTCAGCCAAGTGACAGTCTTCTCACAGGAGGAAACTTATTTCAAAATTTTATATTAGGGTCTCGTTTATCATAGCTTTCAAAAAAATAAATCATATCACTCACAATAATGATTTTATCTTCAGTGGCAAAAGGGGCGTAGTACTAAGCTTCACACCGACCGCCAGTAACCACCTCAGCTGTGGTGGGGCTTCGTTGGAGGGGCCAATGATTTGCCCGTATGGGGATACTGATAATTGAAAATTCCTCTTTGTAAACTAATCATTGGGAAATCACATAGAAATAACAATATTATGAGCTGATTTTAAAGAAACAGGAGGCTGCTTTAAATGAAAATCTTTGTGAATAACAGTTTATGGTAAAACTATGATGGATTAGAAATGTAAATAACAGGCTAATAATTCATCCAACATGTTTGGTACGCTTTTTTTAAACTTACGTGTCACTTAAGTAAAAAAAAACCTAGTAATTACACAATGTCTTCCATGTTTGTGCATTGGTTTTCTAATTCGTGTTCGGGTATCTCCTAAACAATTTACATTGTGTGAAATCTGCTTCTTTTCAGGTGGCTCAGTTGTAGAGATGCAGGGTGACGAGATGACACGGTAAGTCCTGCAATTAAACATTAATAGACAAGACTCTCAAAATGCTAATAGGCCCGGTAGGCTACTGGTAAAAATACCGCCCCCTCCCCTGTATTGATTTCAGGTTGGAAATCGTTGTCTAATCCCCTCTCACACGCCTACCGTATCTGTCCATTAAAATTTGTCAGAATCCACGCTTTTGTATAGTATTTTCATTTTTGTAAACTAATTAATAGTTGTGATATCAAAGGAAATGTAAAATTCTCTGTTTAAAAAAAAACCTCTGCGTGCAGTACTTTGAATTTAAGAACATTTTGTCAAGAACAGTACCCTGGCATTGCAAATGTCATCTATAATGAAATAATAATGGAAGTAAACAACGCCACCCTGTTATTTCAAACGTCATCCCCCCCCCCCCCCCTCCATTTTTTGCTAATTAAATAATAATATGTAACCAAAGTGCGGTACGCGGCATCGCAAAAAAGTAATTACGGAACCAAACCGAACCGAAACTTTCTTGGACGCCCTTTTACATTTATTATCACACGTGTGCCTTTCTGTAATTGTTACTCACCGACCCCATTGTCAATTCGTTATATGTAACGATCAAGCAAAATGTCGATTTTTGTTCACCTCGGGCCTTCGCACTAAAATCTAGCATAATTATATCCATGCATCCATCAACCTATTATTCATTAAAGATAATGTTGAATCGTGACGAATTTTTTAGGTCTGTCTATCCATGATTTTCATGGTTGTTTTTTTTTTTTTCGCATCAGCGTTACCATCAGCTCCAACAATATCATCGTCGTCATGAAACCCAAATTTAAAGAGTATGTTTGTAATTGCTGAACTCTTTGTCGCATCAAGCGATGATAGCGATTGCCGATTTCGAGTGGTCTCGTGTGATCTCTATACATGTCTTTAAAAAAAACAAACAAATGGCGTCTTCGCTCGCAATTTCGCTGCCACAAGATTATAAATAACATTAACCTAAAGTATGCGGCTGTCAGTGGATGCGGGGAACATAATTATTTTATAGCACCGGGTATAATTATGTAAGGCGCACAAAAATTGATCTTGGGTCGAACCGTGTTTGTGTGTCGGATACACCTGCACCTCCGGCATCCGTACAGAACTTTATTGATTGAGCTCAGAAAAACTGCTTGGAATCGCCGTGTTGTATGCTGGGAATACTTTTGAACGGCTAATTAAGGAATACTTGCCAAAGGGCTTATGAAAGCTTAAGAGATGGTTCTTGTGTTTACTACGAGATTGTTTGTCGTTGGACCTTCGTAGATTATGTAGCGACTGTGGAATCGTTGAATAGGTGTACCATTGTTTAATTGATTGCAGTAAATTCAAAGAATTTAGACTAGGATGTTTGCCTGAGAAGCTTGCAGAGAAACCAAGTATGTTTGAATTTGTCAAAGTTTTTAAGACTAAGAATGAAAAAGAACTTAAAATGCTATCTGCTTTGTGTGCGCGAGTATTGAGAGAGTATACGAGAATGTCAGGTGAATTAGAGTTTTCGGCTGCGTAGCGCGAGCGTGTATGTATCTAATTGGTGATTGTACTCTTGTTAATTGTACTTGAAAACTGTACTTGAAGATTATGTGTATTGATGAATTGGCCTCTGGTCTAATAAAATCTAAAAAAAACTCTATTCTACATGCACATGTAATGGGTCGCCCTGTAGGTCGCCCATCACCATTTGGGAGTCTTTTTAGCGACCGCAGTTTGTTCAATCATAGCACAGGCGCTCTGCTCTCGATACAGAACTCTGCGTGAGCTGTGTAAACTGAGGAATCACCATTGTGTGTCCCTGTCTGTTCAGCGGTTTGATGAATAATAAATTACACAGGATCGACCCTCAGAAATAGCTCTGTGTCGCCGTGATTCTGTAGTTTTAGCCAAGACCCGTCGAGGCGCTCTACTCCCTGAGGAAAGCCCAGTGCTACCTTTTTATGTTTGCCATGAATCCTGCGGAGTCCACGGATGCATATATATTATTATTATTTGTGTTATTATGGGGGATTTGGTGACTTTCATGCATAATCAGAAAATGCATTAATTTTGCTTGATGACTTTGTTTCATCGTAGTAAATAATGTCATTCAAGAACCAATATAACGTTAGACCTCAGCGTTTAAAAAAAACGGGGACCTTAATAGAGGTTCGCATTAATATGAGTTTTGTTCCCTAATTAGGGCCTAGGTACTCAAATCTCACATATCCATGTATCCATCAGATGGTGGTAGGCACTCGGCTTTCGAACATCGAGGTCTTGGGATCGAGTCCTGTGGTCTTCAAGAAGGTTGTTTACTTTTCCTCGCCGTACTCAGGCGATAAACGAATACCCAGCTATGGGTAGTTAAAGGTCCTGTCAGTACCGGTGTTCTAGAGAATGTCAGTATGCTAGAGTTAAGCGCTTTAATAGCTGCTCCCCATGTGAGTTCAGAAGGTTATTCGGTTGGTTATAGCCTGGCCGGGAACCCATGTAAAGCGCTTAGACTTGGAGCACTTTAATGGAGTAGGCGCTGTACAAAAATTGCCCTTTACTTTTCTCTTTGTTAGGAGGGGGTACCTGATATTTGGAGTGGAAACGAGATAATCATGCTTGTTTGGATATTGTGTTGTTCGCTTCTTTATTTTCTTATCTCTCTAATTACTCGATGCCTATTTGACCAGCATCACATAGACGGCTTGCTGAAACGAAATTAATTATTGTTAAAGAACAAAAAGAATTCCTTGAAATACGTTTTTTTTTTTCATTATTACCGACTTTAAGCAGCCAACGCGTGAGCAGGACGGGAAGGTCTGTGGGTCTATTTTTAGAAACTGGTTTCATTAATCTTATAGTTTCCTTGATCTGCTTTCGCGATTTTTACGCACGCGTAGTGAGACACGGTGCGTGTGCTTAAGGTCTCTATTATTTGTCTCGAGACCAATGCAAAAGATTGTTGTGTTGGAAATTTTAAGTTTGCGGAAACGCCGCCTTTAAAATCTGTTCAGTTTTATTCCTCCTTTTCTCAACATTTCAATAGCAATAAAAATTGTATCAATTATCTTTTCATATTAAAATATTTCAAATATTCCCGCAAATTTTAACATTTGGAAAGACAGAAATAGACATCTTCGAATTAACATCGTCTTTTGGTATTGATATAGTTATAAACAGCGCCCTCATCATAAAATTTTGGAGTAGTTGTGATACAGTTTTTGAACGGAAGCTAAGAGTCGTCAATGCTGCTATTCTAAATCCGCCGAAAGTCCAGTTTCTATCAAGGCCTGTATTTTTTTTCAGTTTTCTTTTGTTTTGTTTTTCTATTGGTCGTGTCAGTTACTTAAACTGAAGGGATGCTGTTTGAATTTTGGTGAAAATTATGACAGTTCAAAGGTCACTTTTTCCCGCACACAGTACAGCGGCTCTTGCGATAACGGAGTGGCACTTTAAAACGTTAAGTAGATTTCAACACGCCAGCGATAAATTATTCCGGTGGGTTTAAAGGGTGGGTGGGGAGGTGGCATATCGTATTACCCAACATGTGACTGAACTGTGTTATTTTAGACTGGGTTCGACTCCAGCAGTCCAGATCAGATGGCGCGAGCAATAATTTTATTTTGTTTTGTGATCGATTTCCAAGTTTTGAGCGCACTTTATATGCTGGCTGGTTTGCTTCAGGCCTAACTCGCGAGCCTTTGGCCAGGATGTCTGCTGTTGCAGCATTAGGCATTTTCTAGGATTTGGGTTCAATTCAGCGTCTCCGCCCCCCTCAACTCATGCAATATACAATGTATTTTAAAGCTTTTCAACCACAATGTATGTATTAACTGGCTTAGGAAAGCAATTTATCCACACTTTCCCCAGTCCACCCATCTGTAAGATGGGTACCTGGCTAAAGGCGGTGCTTGAAATTTGTGGAATGTTAGTGTTTGCGCGCCTACTGTTAAAAGCTCTAAAATATGAGTTGAGTTTGCTTTGGTGGGTATTGGCCTGCTGGGGGGGGATATATAAAGTCTTGATACTGCCTTCTGTGGGGGAAGACTATAACCATTTTTATTTTTTTTTAAGCTATAAAAGTCCCATCGGACTGAAAGCATACAATGCTGCTGCTCTATTTCTAACGTTGCGACGTTTTCGGCAATACTTACTACAATTATAGCTCTTCGCTGCCGACCCAGGAAGCCGGCCTTCACCACCTGTCGCTCTCACAAGGCGAATACAAAACTTGCGGTTACTTTGCAAAATTTGCTAATATTTATTAGCACTCTGTACAATTAACACATGTGTGGAACTTGCGTTGTTCTCATATTATTGTAATTAGCAAAGTAGTTGCAAATTTTTACCCGCTACTGACAATGGGTGATAATGTTATTTGTTTTGGGTATTTTTTAGGTAAAGATAGAAGCTGTTTTGTTTTTTTTTGCCATTAATGAATACAGTCATTAAGCAAAGAAATTAGCATACAGTATTCATCTGAGTATCTCTAAAAACTATCTAGAATAAATTAATAGGCTGAAAATTGCTGATAGTAGTAATTCTGGTTTTAAAGTATTGCTATTAATTTTGGACTCGAAATGTTTTTTCTTCTTTTAGATTCCAGTGCTTGTAAATTGAAAAAAAAAAGGCTACCACATCTACGAATGTTAAGCAACCGCCATCGCTGAACTAAAAGTAGTGGCTTTTGGGTGTACTTTAAAAAAAATTTATAATCTTTAAACGATAAAATAAGGAGGATCATTTTAGAGCAGTGGTTATGCAATTCGCGTCAATCATCCATATTTTACACATTGGCGTAAAGAAGAAAGTCCTCTTCTTGCAATTTAGAAAGAAAAATTAGTTTGAAGTACTTTTGCCCGCGTCGTCAAAATGGAGCGCTAAAAAAATATTGTCTAGAAAGATAATTACCATATAATTTCCAAAAAACTATAGTTTTATCACGGAATAGATAGTTTAATAAATGGTTTGGAGTAAATTAAGTTATGTTCTCAACGATGTTTTCTGCATTTTACCAACAACTATTTAGAAAATTGGCTTAAGTGCAATGGTTATTATCGTATCGATATTTTAGTATTGTTTTAATATATATATATATAAAATTATCTTGTTTCTTCTTTTCGAACAACTTCATTCGCCGCGCATTATCATTCTTCTTCAACTGAATCACGTAATTGTCTTTTCTCTCTTAAATTAAGTCACGCACACGCTTATTTGTTCTCTCACCCCTCCTTCACCTTTTTCCGCTTTTCTTCTTCTTCTTCTTCTTCTTCTTCTTCTTCTTCTTCTTCTTCTTCTTCTTCTTCTTCTTTTTTCTTTTTCTTCATAGGTTCTGCAGTTCCAGAGCAGATGGACCTCGAAGTTCAACCTAAAGTCGTTTATGTATATTGACTGTTTTCGATTTAGGAGATAGCGTGGGTTTTTTAAACACTGAAAAACGAGGCCCTTAGAGGACTTTTTTTGTTTGTTATTATTACACTCAAG
>BMAT01008550.1:0-16054 GCA_019649035.1 Elysia marginata | reverse complement strand
TCCTCCTCCTCCTTCTCCTCATCCTCCTTCTATTTTTTATCACTGATAATATAATATTCATTATCAATATTATTGTCTGTATATTCTCAGCATCATCTGGGACAAAATCAAGGAGAAACTTATCCTGCCCTTTGTTGACCTTGACATTCACTTCTTTGACCTTGGCATTGAGAACCGAGATGCGACAGACGACCAAGGTAAGTGACAGTAAGGTGCTTTACAGTCATGTGGTAACTTTCGCCCCTTTCTCATACAAAACTTACTCATAGAGATTTTAGATCAATTGATTCAACATTCCATTTATTATTTTCTCTGCTTTCAAATAAATTGACATTATTGTGGGGAAAAATACATCTAGTTACTGCCATTACCATTTGCTTCAATTAAAACAAATCAAGCTCTACTCTAAGATTTAAAAAAATATATTTGTCAAAACTTCAAAATCAGGCTTATTTATTCACAAACGTTTTGGGGCTCCATCAGGTTCTAAATGCTAATCATTGAAAGATATATAATATTGTATAATTATTATTGTTAAGTTTTGTAGATAGGAAATATGCCTCGTCTTTCAATGAAGATTTCGGCTTTATTGGTTCTCGAACCACAATGGTGTTGAAGATTCAAAAGAAGTGAAAATATTGCCTTTCTTAAATAGAAAATTTCATTTAGATTTTTTTTCAGCCTGTCAACATCTTTATTGGGTTTGTTTGTACAAACTGGTAGAAATCATGTGACCTCTGAGAATATCTGTTCGATTTTGGGCAGTGCATTTTCCTTAAACTTAAGCTAGAATATATCGATTATTAACTGTTCATTCTACATTTCCTACATGGTTTCCCATATGCTTGAGATGTTTTATATCTATGCTTTTTCATTATCTCCCAAGTGACGATTGACTGTGCTGAGGCCATTAAGAAGTACAATGTTGGAATCAAGTGTGCCACCATCACTCCAGATGAGAAGAGGGTCGAAGGTAAGTTTTTACGTCTGTTGGTCTTGCTGTGGAAAATAACTCTCTTTCTCTCTCTCTTTTTGGACAGTGGAAATGAGTCAGATGTAAAAAAAATTTACGTCTTTTAGAACTATTTCACTTTTGATTGAAGGAAAAAAAGCGTACTTTGTTCTCAGAGAGTTTCAATAGTTAAAGTATTTCTTTTTGGCTGGGAATATGATTGTCTTTGAAAAAATAATTGCAGCATACCACGATACATTTGATTTCACCTGGTTGTTAGTATTATTCAGAAAGTCTGGGACATGATTTTTCCGTAAGTTTAACAGGAAAGGTGGTGAGTGATTGTAGAACCTGCTTTTATCAGTATGGAAGAAGTGAATCTTAAGCATGTTGATTAGATCGAAAGCAAAAAAAAAGAACTTTTTTGTGAGGCAATCAGAGTCAATCAGGCAAACTCAAGTTTCTCAGATTAAGACTGGCTCTGTGGCCTAGCGGTAAGACACTCACTCAGAGATCGGGAGATGCGTGGTTCAATCCCCAGCCAAGTCAAACTTTAGAATTGGTATTAGCAGCTGATCTGTCTAGTGTCTGGCATTATGGATTTAGTGTTAAAGCTGGTCGGCCAGGTTTCAGAATAATGTGACTGGGTGTGGTGTATGTAATCGCTCCTTACACCACAGTGTGGCAGCACGCTTTCAATTGTCCACAGCGCCGTCTCTGATATAACGTCAAAGTTGACTGGGATGTTAAAATTCAAACAACCAAATAAACAATCGCTCAGACTAGTTTTGACTTACAGCCCTTTGAATCTTATAATTTGCTTCTTAAACAAGCAGTTTTTTTTTTTATTCTTTAAACAAGATAACTGAAGAACTAGATAAGCCATAGTTAAAATTTTTTTTTAAAAACCTTGAATATAGTTTTAGAAAGTGCTAATTTCTTAAGATATCAAAATTCTGACTTGTGTCTGATTTACCATTTACCATATTGCGTGAAATGTTTTACAATTATTAAACATTGCTTTCAATATGAGGTTGTCTAAAAGATTGGTCATTAACTTGTCAGTACAATTGAGTTCAGATGTGAAGAAGCTGTATAGTTTGAAGGCTTCTTTAGTGTGATGTATATTCGTATGGCCAATTTTATCCCTCTTTTGTAATTATAGTGATAATATAAAATCTTGATAATCTGAAATTAAATTTGATCCATTTCGGTTGGAAATACAATAGGTTGCGTATAAAGTCAACACCTCAGGGCCGAAAAAATGTTTTAACTTAAAGCACACTTTGACTTTAACCGTTACAAAAAGGTAAAGTGCTGACTTCAAGTGGATTACACTGTATTCTAAATATTTCAACAAAAAAAAATTCAGAAACTTCTAAAGTAACAGTCTTTTTTTCTTTCTAAACTAGAGTTCAAACTCAAGAAGATGTGGAAGTCTCCAAATGGAACCATCAGGAATATCCTTGGCGGCACTGTGTTCCGTGAGGCCATCATCTGCAAGAACATTCCTCGTCTGGTCCCTGGCTGGACTAAAAGCATTGTGATTGGCCGTCATGCGTTTGGAGACCAGGTCTGTCTTTATTCTAAAGCATTCACAATCGTCTTGCAAGCAGTCAAAATGAGTCTTATTAGTCAAATTTGAAGGTAGTAAGGTTTCGGTATTGCAGAAAAGCTTATTTTCCTACTTTCAAATCCTACTAAAGTAAAGTTTTATCATGCTTCTGTGTGAAGCTATAGTTGTTTGAAGTTGGCAGGATTATGACTTTGTAAAATTTCAGAAAGGGGAGAAAATTGTGTTTAAAGTTTAGACACCTATAAAGATGTAAAGCCCTTAGCAGCCACACCAAATGAATTAAAACACATAAAGTATGATATCTCTAGATGTACCAGGTGTGAAATCAGTTTAGAAACGGTTTCGTCATCAATATCTAAAATCTTAAAAATTGACTTCTAAACACCCACAAACATTGAAAGCTTTTATCTCCAAACTAGACTGTGCAACTTGTGACTAATTTTGCATAGAATGCTAGACAATTGTGTTTACATCCAGCTACATGTTTGTGTTTCATATAGCTAATGTTTGTCTCATTGTGTGTAGGTCTCACAAAGTGGCAATATTAAGTTTTTAGACATAATTCTAGGGGCCTAGATAGCTCAGTTGGTAGTGGCCTCGATCCGTGGCCCAGAGGTCGCGGGTTCGAGCCTCAGCCGAGCACAGTCCAGGGCCCCTACTGGTTTGGTCGGAGTCAGTATAATGTGACCGGCTGAGGCTAAGTCATGGTATCCCCGCTAGTCTCTGGGTGGCAGCCAGTACATTGTCATTGGGACTCAAGCCCTGAGAGCACCTTTTAAGTAGAATTGGGCTTGTAAAAATATCCTTCAATTCAATTCATAATTCTAGTTCTGCGAGAGATTTGCGGTGGAGAGGTCTTGTAACCCAAGGGAATAAGCCACACATTGCTACTCATAAATCTTATTATGCATTTGAAATATATTCATGTAGCGTAAAATTGCAAGACAAATAAGGGTGTAATGATATGAGGAGAGTTAAAGCCTTGTACATAATGGTCAATATAATTGTACTATATAGTCAGCGGTTAATTTGTATGACCCTTTGTAGTCCAGCTATTAATACATTTAATTGATTTTTGGGGGTTTTTTATTGGGAAAGAGGAGTAAATCAATGTAGAACTAATTTTACTGAGCCACTTCTGAAACAGGTAAAAATTTTTTTTCTAAGCCTATGCTCTGTCCATCTTTGATAAATGAAATTGATTCTGGATGCCATTTTGGTCTAGATACCTGCGTAAACTTTCTCCTTTTGCTATCTTCAAATAATTTATTAGATTTTCTCTCCATCCATCCACCCCAACCCACCTCACCTTCCTCATACAGTTCACTTAGGATATTTCGAACCCCAAGGGAACAAACTTAAGCGTCAAAATATCAGTATAGAAAAGAAAGCTAAAATCGGTAATCCGAACATAGTTTGAATTTAGCAAATATTTGAATTATCCAGGTTCCAATCAGCTGTATTTTGTTGGTTTACATAAGGCTTAACTCATACAAATACTACTTTCCATATTTATCTCTCACTTTTCCTGAACAGTACCGAGCAACAGATTTTGTTGTTCCTGGCCCTGGCAAGGTGACCATGAAGTACGAGCCAACAGATGGTGGGGAGACACAAGAGTTTACCATCTTCAACTTTGAAGAGTCCGGCGGAGTTGCCATGGGAATGTACAACACTGATAAGGTAGGGAAAAAATTATCAGGGTCTCGTTTCTCATTATGCTTTAGTTTAAGGTGTTTAGCCATTAGTTCAATTTCGTTTTTGTTTGCATGGGAAAATTGGTGGAGAAATGAATAAAGAGGCGAACTGTCATGACTGGGTCACAGGTTCTATCGTTTATAGTTTTTTTTTTGCTCTATCCTCCCTGTGCTGAGCATGGCAAATCTATCTAACTATGCTTTGTGTGAAGAAAAATGAAAATCCAATAGCTTGTTTCCATTCTGTTCGCTCTTAAATATTAAACGTATACTTACTATGCAGTCATTCCCTTTTTTTCTTTTTTTTTCGTCCCATCTTCTTCTCAGTTTTTTTTTTGAGTAGGGTGAATGAGTTTAACGTTGCATGTTTCACATTCTAAAGCATTGCGGTTTTTTTTTATCCTATTTGCTGAGCTATGAAACGAAGAAATTTACGTGAAATTCTCAGAATTTTGCGGAAATATACAAAAACTTTTATGTACAAAAACTTTTGTCGATTTAAAATGTAGAGAAAAATAAGGGTAGACTAGGTTTAAAAGTCCGACTCTCAACACATTCACTATTATTGCAGGAAATTACTTTTTTGGCAAAGATTTTGTTTTTACTTACAGTCTGCTTCAAATACAATCAATTGCTAATGTCAAACGTTTAATTTAGTAACTACTGTTTGCAGAGTGGCGGCTTCCACTATTTATTCTAATTTCTCCGAATGGGCATAATATTAATAGGGGCTTTGATTGAAAGATCTCAATTGAGCTTTTATCTCTTTCTTTTCTGCAGAGCATCACAGACTTTGCCAACAGCTCCTTCCAGTTTGCTCTACAGAAAGGCTGGCCTCTCTACCTCAGGTGATTTATTTAGAACCATACAAGTTTTGCTTGCCACTTCATTTGTGCAGGAGACAAGTTTGTTAATTTACGACATCTCTAGGTTTCAGAGAGTTTTTTTTTTTTCAAATTTAAAAAAAAAAGAACGGCCAACTGATTGTAACAATCTAAGTTTGATGAAATCCAGGCCTATTATTCTGATCATAAGAGAATGAAAAGAAAAATTAAAACAGAGGCGCAAAGTATATAGAAAAAAAGCAAACATCTTGAAAATCTAGCATATGCATAATTTATATATGAGTATCATTTTTTTTCTTTCTTAAATAAATGTAGCTATTGACTGACAATTTTTTTTTGCATGTTTTTCACAGCACAAAGAATACAATCATGAAGAAATATGACGGCCGTTTCAAAGATATTTTCCAAGATATATATGAAAAGTAAGCAGCCAGGGCAAAATTTCTGAGTACCAGACTGATATGTGATTTAAAACAATTATTGCTCCGTCTCTGTCTCTCTCTGTCTGTCGGTCTCTCAATTTTTATATTCGGCTGTATAAACTATTTTCAATTTTTTTTTTTGCTTTTTATCACATATGACAAAAAAGTTTGTGAAGTATTGCATTACTCAAGTGTACCAAGTAGTTAAAGAAGTATAAGTTTTTTGGGTACTCTCAAAGCTAAGTACTTTTATAAATCATATTATGCTTCAATTTTTAAACACACTTTCTTTTAAAGTTTTAGTATTCGTATTTGCCTCCATCTTCATTTTCTGATCACTCGATTAAAGGTATTTTATTAAGTCTTTGGCAATCATTTAGCAGTTGCACATTTTACATAATAATTTCTGAAACCACTGGGTAGAAAACTATACAAATCTCTTCTGCCAGACAATACCGTAAAGAGTTTGAAGCGAAAGGAATCTGGTATGAGCACCGTCTGATAGACGACATGGTCGCTTACTGCATGAAGTCTGAGGGCGGTTTTGTCTGGGCTTGCAAAAACTATGATGGGGATGTCCAGTCGGACTCCGTCGCTCAAGGTCAGTACCAAGTGGAATGATTGATTAAAACTAGTGTGTCTTGCTACCAGTTCAAACGAGTTAGGTGTTGCAAAGTGCCCATTACAAGGAGAGTTTTTTTTTCTTTCTTTTTTTGAGCAAAGCAATTTTCTGAGCTTTCTAATTGTATAAGTTCCTTGGCATGAAAAAACAAATGCAGTATAGTCTGCTTTAGGTAAACCCTGTTTAACATAACTTTCAATTAAGATTAACAAGATTTTTTTATCCCTTTCCTTTTTTTTTTCTTTATAATACTACTGCATAAGATAAACTCTAGATAAAATTAACTTTTTATTTGAGTCTAGAAGGGTTTATCTTAACAAGATTCCACTAGAGTGGAGTAATGTTAGAACTCCTTTCGTTTCAAAATATTGAGATAAACAGGGGAAAGAGACTTTTGGAAACTCTTTTCTCAAATTAGATTAAATTTTCTCAGTTCCGACTTATTTGCACTTTCTGTGAGACAAAACAGCATGACTTACAATATTCAAGAACAATAAATGTTAGACTGATTCCAAATTTATTTTGGCCTTATAACTCTTACCTTTCTATCCTTGCTTGATGACAACTGTTTGTCCAACACCTCATCCCATTATTATGGTGCCCCTTTCCCCAGCTTTTGTTTTTGTCTATATATCTGTCTCCTCCTCCTCGCGTCTCTGTTTATCTCTACTTCTCTCTCTCCTTACTCTGCGTCTCTCTGGTTATTTCTAACTCTTTCTCTCTTTCTGTGTTTATTATATGTTCTAAAAACTATTTCTGCTCTTTAGGCTTTGGTTCTCTGGGCATGATGACCAGCGTTCTGGTGTGCCCAGATGGCAAAACAGTCGAGGCCGAGGCTGCCCACGGCACCGTAACAAGACACTTCCGCTTCCATCAGCAGGGGAAGGAAACCTCGACCAACTCTATCGGTGAACATCGTGTTTGTTAAAATAGATGTATGTCTTATATCCAGTGGATGGGAGTCAATGCTGCAAATTTGAAATGGAGAAAGCGCCTTCATAAAACTCAATTTTTTCCTTTTTTTCCTATATTTCAAATCAGGAAAAGTTATAATATCTTTCCTAAAAACTTCTTGTTAACTTTTCTTGCTATTTATGTTTCGTGCAATTTGTAATGTTTTGAAGCTGAAAAATGCATCATTTGAAGTGTAGAAATGCCAGAGACTGAAAACTACACTATCCAACTCATTAGTTCTGGTGGCAGAAAATTAATTCCTTCACAATAAATAGTTATCTTTTGGGGGTGGAGGGGGGGCATTTGATTGAAGACATATAGAGAAGCTAAGCAAAGACATTTGCCAAGAGAAGTTTTAATGCTGTTTTTATTCATCTGCCTGGGCAATGGGTGCCAAAGTCACTGTAAGATGAGGGTTCGTATTATCCTAAAGGCAAGAATCTTTAAGCCATTTGATTTCCAACTAACGCTTACTCCAATACCCTTGTGATTCCTTACTATCATCTCTCATATCCAGCATTCTTACTTTTTATTCCTTCAATCTCAATGCCAGCCTCCATTTTTGCCTGGACTCGTGGCCTTGCTCACCGTGCCAAATTGGACAGCAATGCAGAGCTGGCCAAATTTGCGCAGAATCTTGAGACCGTGTGTGTTGAGACGATCGAGTCTGGCATCATGACAAAAGATCTTGCCATCTGCATCAAGGGAGCTAGCGGGTGAGTTGTCAGTTTGGGATCAAAATTGCTAAGGTCGCTTTATTTCAATTTTTAAAAAATCATCTATCCTCTTCTGTATTGCAATATTTTAATAAAAACGACTTGAGCGGTAGGTTAGGTTGTAAGTTAATAATGGATCCCAAAGCTCTTGACAACTTGAAGGTTTTATTGCGTAATTATTATAAGCATGGAATATTGTCAGAACAGATCATTTAGTCTGTTTTGTCAGCAAAAGTTGGTCATAGACGGAGAATACAACCCATTCTTCATGGCTGCAGTCAAATTAGTTGTCATTTTGTTTGAAAACTACAGTCAAGTCGATTTAATTCAAACTGGATATTTTTAATATTTTTTCCCGATTTTCTTTTTCATGTAAATTAGGCTGTGAAAAAAATGTCGTGAATCTGTCGTTGGTGATAGCGGACATTTAAAGTCTTTTAAAAAATAACAGATTATGGCAGTGCTGTCATAGTGATTTAATGTTGTATATCTCTTGAATTACATGATAATGTCTGATCATAAATTCTGAATAAATTGATCAGGAAATAGAAATGGTCACACTTAAAGTATGTCAGTTGCGATGCAAGATAAAATATTTTTTCACTATTACAACCGACAGATTTTCAATTTGGTTTTGCCCTTATTTCTTTAAAATTGACACTCTAAGAAGATGAAATTTTCACTTACTCAATATGATTTGGTTTGAAAGGTACACAGGGCTAAAGCCTTTCCTAAGCAGTCCTTTTTACTTTGCTATTATTATTAAATAAAAAAACTCTGTCCACCATAAAAAAAATTACAGAAACACGACTTTGTCACAGCCTCTAATGCATAAAGGTTATTAAATTTTTGGGATAATGTTAAGTTACATTTAGTTCTCATGAGGTTCGAAATATCCAAATTGGACTAAGTAGCCTACAACAAAACATTGTGAAAGATTTTAATTGTCTTGCATTCTGTCCAAGTGAGTCAAAAGTTGAATGGCTTAGTTTTTAAATGTAGGCTTTAAAGTTAAGTGGGTGTGGGTGTTTAGAAGTCAATTTTTTTTATTTTAGATATTGACGCTTAAACCATTTCTAAACAGTCTTCACACCTAATTCATGTTGAAATTTCATGTTTTACATGTTTAATTTTAATTTGCTATGGTTGGTAAGGCCTTTACACCTTTCTAGTTTTCTGAACTTTAAATGTGATTTTCTCCCCTTTCTGAAATTTCACAAGTTCTTACACTACTAAATTTAAATGGCTATAACTTAACACAGAAGCATGATGAAGCTTTTCTGTTTGTTGCATTTGAAATAGAGAAAAAAATGCTTCTTGGTAATACTAATATTTGACTACCTGTAATTTTCGACTCATTTTGACTGGTTGCAAGACAATTGTATTCTCGTAACACTTTACACTTGTCGCCTATTCAAAAAGTGACAATATAATGCCTTTTTAACAGCATAACATTTTTTTTCACTCATAACTTATTAAACAAGTGATGGTAAAATGCCTTTTTTAACAAAAATTAAACTTGTCTATTTTATTTCATCAACTTAAGTGTGGCTCGATCGGACTATCAGGAGACCTTTGAATTCCTCGACTCCTTGGCCCAAAACCTTACCAAAAAGATGGCTGCCTCCAGTTGACTAAGGACTTCTGAGTGCAAGTTGTAAACACTACAAGATCACACACAGTTGTATTGGCACCCTTTCAATTTTCGATGAAATGGCAGATATGGGCAAAACTTAACAACAGTAGAAATAAAATAAAATAACGGAATAGACACATAACCAATATTAAAGAAATTGACGTATTATTCCCTTTCGCTGTATAATTGCCCTGTTTTTTTCCATGATTCAAAATTCAATTATGCATACCTTTTGCTTCTGGTATACATGCATATTGATTATCTGGAATGCAGGAAAGATTTAAATCCTTCTCATTTCAGAAATAACGAAATGTTCTATTGAAGCTTATACATGTACTACAATATGAAAACTCAGGTGCTATTGATTAATATAAAAAATATGTCAATATCAAACGATTACTCTTGACAGCTTTATATCCAGTAATCATTCAATGTCCATGTTTCAAATGAGCTAGACTTCATATCTTTTCATCTCTCGGAAAAAAAAAGTACATTTTTAATTTAGAGTTAACTATTATGCAACTGTTGGATGTCTTGCAAACTGTTTTAAATGTGCAACTTTTCTAATAAACATTTATTTATTTATTCATCGTAGCTTTCATACATCTGATACATTTCTTTACAGTCAGATAGAACGGGATTAAATCTGTGATTATGCTGATTTGGGAATGAATATAATTCTATTGGCATAAACGACGGCAGGGCCTCGATAGAATTCTAATATAAGAAACAAAACCTGCATTTCCTTTTTAAATGTTGTATGGTACAGTTTATAGTCGGAAACATCGTTTTGTAAAAATTGAAAAACAAAAAAACAAAAACAAACTGTTTTTTTATGAGAAGCTTTAAGACATGTGGAGAAATATTTTACATTGAGAAATGTATGCCTCCAATTAAATTTATATATTTTTAGAAACTTTTTTTTATTTAATAATCAGTTGTTAGTAAGTGAAAATTCTTTATCTGTTCTGCTTACAATTGCAAAATAAACAAAGATTTTTTACTAAAACAGGAGCAAAAAGACCCAGTTTATTCGAAGTATATTAAATGAAACAAACGTAAAATGACATGCTATTTATGTTACATCTATCATAGTTTCTCTTTTGCAACCCTTGTTCTAAATGTTGTCATGGAATAGATGAAAGAGAGGTCTTAGAAACATTGGTGCTTACACATGTCGGCCTTGATCCCACTTAAAATCAGGATTCTGAATAGAAATGTTTTTTTTTGTTGTTTTTTTAATTTTGCTGGCGATGATTTAAATGTATTTTTTTATTAAGATACATGTATTTCTACTTTTACAACCAAAGAGAATTGCATTTTACTAGATTTTACCATATTGAGCGTACCACAAACTTGAATGGCAATGTATTTAAACATCATTTAAAATGCTGCCAGGAAGTAATAGAACATACCGAGTACTGCACATATTCTATTTACAATAGTTTCATTTCATGAAAAGATCTACCAAAGTTGTTGTAATTCTTTTTTAATCAGAAAATGATTGCCTTACTTGATGTGAAAGGTATTAAACCTATGACGATTTTATTACACCTTATACTTGTTTTGTTTTTTTGTTTTATTTATTTAAAATTTCATGGTTACATGTATTGTTTAGTTATAAAGAATTTGTTTGTGCGCATTGTTATTTTTTAACAAGGATAATTGAAATAAAGTACATATTTGCAAATGGCATTGGATAACAGTAGGGTTAAAGTAAAAACAGCCAAATAAATTCACCCTTTACTATGATTAGAACCCTTGACTTATAATAATATAGCTTTGGCAACCACCACATTGCCACTGAGAGAAAGATAGCTAACACCATGTTGCCACTATGCTCAGCACACAAACACATAGCCATAATTAACAAACACAAAGAGCGAAGGATAACAATTTAAAAATGCCTCATGAAAGAAGAAATTATTTATACAATAGAACTAATTTTGTAGGCATCAACTGATTAAAACTTTCAGTTATTACTGATTATGCAATGGCTGCCACCACTGTTACAGTATATGTCGTGATTTTGTATCAAGTGTGCTGCCAATGTAAATTAATACAAAATGTCTCTTTTTCGGATACACTCATCCACTGAAAATAATCTACATGTAAATAATAGTAATAACAATAATAGGAATAATAATAATGATAATAATAACACACAATGTAATAATAATAATAATAGTTGTAATAATAATGATAATAATAATGTATATTTATGTAGTGCCCGATCCTCAAACGAGCTCTACGAGCTGTACAGATTTTTTACAAGAATACATAAAAGCATTACATCACATGCAAAAAAACAAAAGAAATTAAGACATCAGGATAATCCTAGCTGTGGTAAAAATTGCAAATATATGTATCTTGAGTTTCTTTTTAAATAAAGGTTTTGATGGTATACCCGGCAATTCATTGGGGTGGGAGTTCCAAATTTTCAGGGTATATGCATGGAAAGCTCTTTCTCCTGCTTTTGAATTAACAGTTATGACTTTTAAAATATTCATATTAGTTGATCACAGCTTAATTTATTAACTTTATTAAAATGGCATACACATTTCATTCTTTTATTGTAGTGAACAACTAATTGTAAACTTGTTTTTTCTTCTTTAGATCATGATCATTAGAAATGCAAATCAAATAATACTGTATAACCGCCTAGACTGAGGTCTAACTATGAATGTTGTAACCTTTATATCTGTCACTTTTACAGTTAAACAACTCAAGACCTGGAAAAGACATTTGAACAGGTACAGCTTTGCGTTTCAATAAACCGCCCCTGTTCTTTGTAGATCTAATTATGTGAGAACTGTAGTGGCTATAAGTTATAACATATTCTAATATAACAAGAAGGGAAGTAATTTTTCCAGTAGAGTCCGCCAAAGACCTTGAAGTTGAAATCAAGGTCTAAAGGATAAGCTGATCTTGAAACTACTTGAAATCCCTCCAATAGTTGGGTAGAGTTACCGCATGAATTATCCCTTCAGTCTGTAGTTGGATGGAGTAACTGTTAACTATCCCTTCAATAGTTGGATGGAAGTACCGTATAATCTATCCCTTCAAAAGTTCTATGGAGTTACTGTATATATTATCTCTACAATAGTTGGATGGGGTACCGTATATAAACTACCCCTTCCAATTCAATAGTTGGATGGAACTACCGTATAAACTACCCCTTCAAATCCAATAGTTGGATGAAGTTACCGTATAAATTATCCCTATTATTGGATGGAGTTACAGTACAAACTATCGCTGCAATAGTCTGATGAAGTTACGGTATAAATTGTAATGCTTTGAAATCTAAAAAAAAGTTTGTGGGTCTGTTACTAGCCATAAAGAAACTCTTATTATGACTTAATAACATTACCCTTTATAAACTTTCACGTGACTCGTGCTCTGAATGATAAGCTAGTGTTTGGGCCAGAATGCTTTTATAAATTCTGTCATTGGAAATTCTGCGCTCATGTTAAGCCTAATCTCTCCTGTACACTGGCTGTGCGGTCCTGTCCACATGTAGCTGCATTGTTTATCTTTCTTGGCTGAGTGGTCTTTCCTTGTGAAATTTATCAGAGAAACTGGAGCTCCACTACTTCCGGGGCAAGTGTCTGACCTATAGGTCACTTGAAGGAAAGTGTTGCATTTCACAAATCGTTCGACCTCACCCACCGTGATATGTTTATACCAGCCATGGGGGTGAGATATCACAATGCACAGATCGATGCGTCCATATGTAGGCCATGGCACCGGAAACGGTGTTCCTCGAGGAAGAGCTTGACGAGCCATTTCTAGGTACCGGCACAAACTCTTTGCCAGGCGTTTATCATGTGTCGCACAGCGGACTAAGCAGAAGTCTTCGGCTTCTCCTTTCAACACGACGTCCATGCCCCATATCGTTTTCGCACGACCTTGAACTCTTGACCTCTCGTCATCGTAGAAGACGTCTACCGCGGTTGCCTGCGCTTCTTCTTTGTTAAAAATCACGTGGCACGCAGTTTCCATGGTGACAGCGTACCACTTTCCTGCTGGAGAGGGACTTCGCTGACATTCTTGACACGGACACAGCCCAGCCTCTCGGTGCACGCTACACACATAACCCGAGCCGGTGTGAAGGATGTCCGATCCTCTGTGTAGTGAGAAAGTGTAGCCATCAGGCCGTTCCCGACTTGTATATCTCACTCTCAGTCTGACCGTCAAGGCAGAGAGGCATCGCACGTACTCCAGCACCCGCGCATCGCGGCACCATTCAGGCAAATCATTTAAGGAGAAACTAGAGATAGGGATGAAGTTTGGGTGACCAGGATTTTTGGTACATTCTTCCCAGGCTATTGCACTTTCCACTGCTTCAGATGCATGTCCGAAAACTTCACATTCATGGCATCCTGAAAAATCGTGATGTGGTATTAATGCTTGGTGAAAATCCACCTGGGTAAAACATAACTGCGTCACAAAGAAAGTTAATGCATCGCAATTTTGTTACAAAAAAGAACAAATCTCGCAACTATTTCAAATGGGTCACATGCCAGATTTTTACATTTTAGAAAAGAGCTATAAATATATACATGTATATTTTTAATCTCCTAAATCTTTTTACAGATATTAAAAAGAACAGTTTTAGAGTTTGCAAGCTTAAAAAAAGTTTAGTGTTTAAAACATCAACGCCTTGTAGGCAGATAAAACACGGCATTGGTTTTTACAATCTATTATTGACATTTCGAGGACATTACTTCAAGAATCATCCAGTTATTCTTGCATAAACCTGAGAGTCAAACAATATTACTTTATTAGAAGTAAATTCCATTTGCAAATTGCTTCGAATCTTATTCAAAGGGCAGCTTTTTTCATTATTCATTGCTATAATTTTTAATATCACTCAGCCACTCTGCATTTGCCTTTAGCCATTTTACTAATTTAGAATTTTCAAATGAGATTTAAGTCAGCTATTAAGGGACCTGAACGAATTATTCTCTTTTCCGATTTTATAAAACGTTTAAAAGAGCTTGGGCAATAAAAGTTCTGCCGTATTAGGATGTATAGAGAGTTTAGAGGAAGATCGGCTTGGATAATCAAAATCCCAGGCCGGGCAATTAGTAGGCCTACAACAGGGAGGCTGGACAGTAAAGTTTCCCCATACTGGAGACGAGTGTAGAGGAACAAGAAGCAGGGTCTTTGTTTTCCATGCAGCGGCATAGTGAGGTCGTTTCCCATAGCCTTCCTCGCCGCCTTTACTTTAGCTGAGTTTTAAGATACCTAGCTACCTATTAACAGCTGTAGGCCTATGGGTACAGGTGAGCAAAAAGAATTTTGCCCGGAGTAGGGCATCGAACTTTGGAGCTCTCTTATAACTGTCAAATGCCCTGCCGATTGCCACCTAAACAAGTTTGGCCATTAGACAAAAGCAATGTCTCCAAGCGAAATAAATATGCAGCGACAGAGAGGATAACTGATGCTCTACTATTTATTTTTCTTGCCGCTCGAAAACCATAAATACAGTTAGTATTGAGTATTTCGTAAACAGTATGGATCAACGCGTTTTACACAAGGCTTGAGTTGATAATGGTTGTAAGAATGGCATTACATAAAACTGATCGATCGAATAGTGTCGTAAAGCAACCATAATAATAATATTATCTAGCTTATCACATGTAGGCCTACATAAAAACTAGACTGAAAATATCAGCACAAGAAGCGCCGGGACAAGCAAAAATTAACGAACAAAGTAGATATGGCCTGTTACCTTGATCCAGCTTTTTTCTCTGTACCAAGTCCTCTTCATCTGTAGAAGAAAGATCGATGGCAGAGCAGATAATACAAGATACAAGAGTCCTTATTAATCTTAACTATGGAAATTCCTTTCTATGCTCATCTTTAAATGAGTAAAAGGTTTATTAAAAAATATTATAAAAATAATTTTCATATTAACACATATATACTTTTATTAAGATACTATCTACCGATTTTTAAGTACATAATTAAGTAAAAACTATATATAAAAGAACTCATCAAAACAAAATGACCAGCCCTACGTTGACACTCATGGCCGAATGCCGAACCACTTAAGATTTGAGACTTTTTCATTTCAGCATCATCATCGTCCAGTGCCATGCTTTGAAGCGTCGGCGATCATGTTTCTCCATAACTCCCGATGTCCCATAGCTGTCATTGTCTCTGTCGAACTTCCGGATCCCAGCCAGCGCTTTAGTCCATCTATCATTTTTTCCCTTTGTTTTCCCCTGCCTCTTTTTCCATCAAGCTTTCCTGTTGTTATGAGATGTTCTAATTTTTCTCTCAGCATCACTCACGACTTAATAAATAGGGTAATGTGCAATAATCAGTTTTGTTGGTCTTGTTTTTTTATTTTTGTTGTTATCTTTTTTTTTTGTTTTCGCTGTGCGTAAAGCCTAGCAGGCTCTGTCTTTTAAAGCAAGATCATGTGACATATTTTATTCAGTCCTAAAGCCTGACTGGATTTTAAGTCCGGTGCGTCACAGGACCTTTTGTCATAGGCTCATATAGATACTTTTTACATACAAAGATATATAAATAGAAAAATAGATAGATAGATAGATGGATAGATAGATAGATAGATAGATAGATAGATAGATAGATAGGTTCCAAAGGTTGTCAAAGCCAG
>BMAT01008544.1:26680-36944 GCA_019649035.1 Elysia marginata | reverse complement strand
TCCAATATCCCTATGCATGAGTACATATAAATTTGTTCTGTTTGTGCATCTACTTTTTAAGAGTAAAGACTACTTTAAAGCTTCTGCTTTTTTTTTTCTAACCAGCATGCTTTATATTGAGATAACTGTATAAACACATTGAATGCACTAATACTGTGTGTAGAACTACTTCATAGCTTCTGCTATTTTCTAACCAGCATGCTTTTCCTTGCGATAAATGTGTAACGCATTGAATACACCTAATGTTAATGTGCTATCTGTAATTTGTTGTTGATATAATTTAGAAGGCATTAAACATGCTTTTTTTATCTCAAGATAACAAACATTTCTGTTATATTGCTAGCTGTTTATTTAAGATTTTCTAAACAGCAAAACATGTTGAAAAGTATTGCAATGTGACAAAACTTGATTTCAGTGCATTAGGCAATAAGACCAATCTTTAAGAAAACAAATTTTCTATTATGGTACACACTGGCAATGTCTGCATCGCTCAACTAACGTAGTTATACTGTGTGTTTTGTGATTTTTTTATTTTAAACTGAATGCCACAAGTCATAGACTCAATCAATAGAGACCTTTAGCACACGCACCGTGTCTCACTACGCGTACGTGAAAATCGGGAAAGCAGATTGAGAAACTATAAAAATAATGAACCAGTTTCTAAAAATAGACCCACAGACGTTCGCGTCTTACTCACGCGTTGCTGCTTAAACTCTGTAATATTTGTTCTACACCCTGTCCACAGTGTAGAGGAGCTTGCAGCTCAAACTGCATGATTTGAGAACTTTTGTATTAATTTATTAAAAAAGGAGTTTAAATTTTAAATGTATTTTGAGTTTTAGTCTTAGAAACTTAGTTTCAAAGGTTAGGTTGCATAATTGCACATTCATACTTACTTTATTTATACACAAGAAAACGTAATTACATTGGAATTATAACTCAGTATATTTTGCTGATAAGTATTAGTACAGACTTTCTTTTTGCTTTATTGGGAACATACCTGATGATGTATTTATGGCGAAAAGTGTAAACTTTAAATGTTATACACCATAAGAACGAAAAAACACCAACAAATAATAATTATTTGATTAAACAAAAAATAGGTTAATTTCAGAAGTTTTTCTTACTTACATTTTTACTGACCTATTTCCAGTGAAAATTGTTCAAAATACTTATGATTGGCTCAGTTATGAAGCAGCTCAATATTGTGCGAGTTAAACTGAGGTTTTTCTTATGTAGAGGGAGCAGTTTTGTAAAGTGACCCACTCGTTATAATCTGAATTTCTGACATGTTTATGTGTGTGTGTGTGTGTGCCAGACGTCTGCTGAGAACAAGTACCGCAATGTGGAGTCTGAAGCCATCATGGACCTTGAGTCGGCTCTCGTCCAGTTGGAGGAAGAGAGACAAAAGTAGGTCACACTCACGCTCTGACCCACTACAGATGTATGTGACACATTGAACTTCTTCCATCTCTTTCTCCAATACTGTATGTTTGTTTTCAAGTGTGTTTCACTTTTATATTCCCACCTACGCTTTGTCCCTCTGCCTCTGTCCTGGACAACTGTCTTGATGTTACTCTGATATTATTCCATGCCTCTTCATTCTGTCTGAATATGACATTCGTCTCCCTTACCTGAGAAAAATGTCTCAAAGAGCATACAGGACTCCTGTATCAACTTATGTACTCTGTAAAACACTTTTTTTTCTTCTTGAAAAGCTCAGAATTCTCTCATAGCTTTGTTTCTAGTTTGAACTTACATCTCGCTTTTGTTTGATCGTCAGTTTCTTTGTACAAATGCTTTCTCTTTACCTCTAACCTTTAACCTCTGTGTCCAGATGCAATGGTCTGGAGCATGTGAACACCATGTTAAGAGAGCAGCTTGACCAGGCCACCGCAACCAATCAGCAGCTGACCGCTGACATCCACCGCCTCACGCAGGATTGGCAAGCGGCACGTGAGGTGCTTGAGGCCAGAGAGGCTGACTGGCGCGAGGAGGAGAAGGTGGGTAACTCTGGATGTTCTGTCTTTAAACTTCATCTCTCATCCATGCAGTGAGGAAAGTAAAGAAGCCATCTTATTAGTGGTGAAAGAGTAAAGGTAAGGGTGCGATAGCGGCAGTGGCCATAGGGGCAGTGCATTGTACAGGTGCACCGTATCTAGGACACAGCAACCCTCTTTCTTTGCTGCTTTAACCTTCTCCGGTTAGCAACCATGTACTCAAGTTATCCTGCTGGGTGACAGCAGGGGTTTTTTGGCAGCCAAGTCAGTCAAGTCTGTTCTCCAAACCTGCGACTTTGCGAGCTCTGGTGGAGTAGTTAAGCGCTGCAACATTATTTATGATGTAAGAAAGCAAATGATTCAATTTTAATTTTCATCATCTTAATGGAATAATAGGACTTAACACAATCATCTAAACCTTCTCCTCTATATACTTTACATTACTTATACTATAAAAGGTAGCTTAATATCATGTCAACCTTTTGAGGGTTTTTATAAAAAATCAACCTTTAGTCTTACCTTCTTTAAAATACAAATACAAAGTTAAAACTTTAATAAAAGTTTAAAAATCTGCGAATACCGAGTAACTCCAGTCTTTTCTACCATGTGCTTGAAATAATCATTTGTTTTTTGTTTTCTTCTGTGTGTACCAGTCCTTCAACGACTATTGCAACTCTGAACACTCACGTCTGCTCAGTCTATGGCGCGCTGTTGTGTCGTTCCGCCGTCAGTTTAGCGAGATGAAGGTCGCTACTGAGCGTGACCTTGCTGGGGTCAAAGTTGAGGTGCAGAAGGCGTCCAGGTCTATGCACTCGGCTTGCCTCAACCTCGGCTCTCAGATTGGCAGGGATGATACTCAGACCCAAGTGAGTGCATGGGAGAAAAAACTGAAAAACGTTAAATACTGGTGGAAATAAACAGAAGAAAATTCCCCTAAAGTAGATTTTTGTGAACTTAAGAAATTAATAGAACTTTTTTTTAGCAGTGATTAATTATCTTCCCATTTTGGCAAGCGGGGTAAGAATGTGTACAAATGTTGGTGCTTTTTTAATTGTCTAAAATCAAAGGCACTATCCAGTAGAAGAGGAGAACAGTTGTGTACCCCTACATTAGACCATGAAGTCGTAGAGTAACAACAGTGTATTCTCACATTAGTGTCTCTCCACTGAGAAGAGCCCAACGGGATACCCTACTCTGAAGTTAAGATAATAGTTACATGTTTTTCTGTATATTAAGCCTGTTTTCATTTAACAATTTATGAGATGCTAGTTGGGAATGATGGAACTTTATTAACAATAACAGGCGTGCAAATCTATTAGATTTAATCTGATTTTAGCTTTTTTTATTTGAACTCAATTGGTGACTATAATTTTATATTGAAAAAAAAAAAACAAGACACAATTGAACACCTGCTCAAAAGTAATACCTTTTATGGAATAGGAAATTGCTCAACTTTCTTTCATGTTGGTGTATTAGAGTGTTGCTGTTTCTTATGTTATTCTAAAAAGCAATTTATAAAAATGATAATTCTTGAAATTTGAAAAACCAATACTTAATAACACTTACTGTCACATCAAGTTGAGATTTTTGTTCAGTAGTACTCTACATCTCTGTATCAGTGTTCAGCTGTGTAAGTAGGAGAATAAACTAGATTTTTTTCTGAAGAAATAAAGAGCTGTATAGAAAAAGATAAGCAAAAGAGGGGTAAAGATGAGTAAAACAAAGTTTAAACTCTTTGTGTCATGATTGGAAACAGGAACGTGTTGAAAGCCGCACCATCAATTCATGTTTTGGATCTAAGGGATCTGAGACAAAAAGAAAATATCAATCAATTTTCAATCCTGTCTGTATCTTTCTAGGTTGCTATAGAGAGAGAGCGTGGGGAGAAGAATTCCTTGGAAGCGCAGCTGAGAGAAAAGAGCAGAGAAATTAGTGACCTATCTGATAAGTAAGTACATTTATTTTAATTACTTTTAAGAAATGTGATTCGAAGGAGTCTTGTAAAGCTATTGTTTTAAACATTTTGAAGAAATGTCAATTCTTTTCATGGCAGTCATTATTTTCTCGTGTAAATTTTTTGCTTCCCTACTCTTATCACAATACATGGCTTAAAACATTGTTTTTGAGGATGCTTTTTCTTTTGCTGTTTGATTTA
Source organism: Elysia marginata (assembly GCA_019649035.1). Classification (NCBI taxonomy): domain Eukaryota; kingdom Metazoa; phylum Mollusca; class Gastropoda; family Plakobranchidae; genus Elysia; species Elysia marginata. Next base: position 32,789 of record BMAT01008544.1, on the reverse strand, counting down.
AAATATTTCAATTTTTTTTTACTCAAAACTTACTTTTATTTGATAGCAACTCCTTTTGCTAAAAAATCTTTAGTTTTGTTACCTTATATAAGTTCTATATTCTTATCTCTTTTTAAATGTCATTATATATTTTTAATATATATTTTTTTATATGCAAACATTTGTGAAGTAGAAGTGGTTTTTAATAGTTTTTTTTGTTTACCATAAATGATGAACTAAAAATCAATATAGGAAATGAAAGCAATTTTAAGTAGACTGTTAATTTTGTTTAAAATTGAAAAAATGTAAAACACATCTAATGGAAACACTTCGGCAAGCCTTTATAAAACGGCTACTGACAACCATTCTCATAGAAAATATTGTCTCCTTGTGTTTAGAATCAGTGAGCTGACGATGGTGAATGTTCGTATGAAGGCCACCCTTGAGGAGAAGGAGCGGGCGATGGTTGCCCTGCAGAGAGCAACTCAGCCTGAGAAGGAAGTGCAGGAAACGGACACAGCTCGTCAGGTTAGTCAGTGTAGGAAACGGACACAGCCTGTCAGGTTAGTCAGTGTAGGAAACCGACACAGCTCGTCAGGTTAGTCAGTGTAGTTACTGCCAGTCATATGGAAACCAAAGACTTTTTTTAGGTAGTGACTATGATTGGAAAGACAATATATCAGCTTTTCAACTTAAAATTTTTTTTTCTAGAAACCTTCAGAATGCTTTTAGATGTATAGTGTTGGCAATTTAAATAGACCTTTTTGTTGTAGGTGAATTCTTTTCTCAGTGTTTTATAATGAGATGAGTACAATTCCACATAAATAATTGTACAATTGTCATTTTATGTTTTCGTTACCCAAAAAGTCTTGGATTCTGTGCTGATAAGTTGAATGTTGCATATTTCACATTACAACAGGCCTTGATATTTTGAACAATACATTTCCTGATCTTCCAAAGGTTCAAAAGTGCATGAAGTTTTTGAAAGTGTGTGGAGAGAGTTTCAAAACTCTTTTGAATTAAAATATAGAGAATAAGAGGAATGCTTCTACTTAAAACATTTTTTTCTGCCAGACTCATTTGCATAAATGTATAGTCGTCTGTGGCTAAACAGTAATAATGTCTTGGTTCTGTCCCAGGTGCGTGAGGAGACAGAAGCTCTCCATTCCGCTCTACGTAACATTGCCGAGGCAGTGATCAACGATGCTGATCAGGCTACCATTGAGGAAGGGGACGAAAGCGAAGCTGCCGCACCCCGCAGGTCAATGTCTCCGTCGTACCGAGGCCCATCCATCTCCCCCACAAGGTCAAGGTCACCCTATGCTCGTCTCAGGTCTCCAAACCGGTCTCCCTCCCCCCGTGCTCGCTCCAGGTGAGTGAAAGATAAATGATGAGTTGAAGTTATCGTTCCTGAAGGCGTGGTTTGTTCAGTAAAGTTGCAGCACAAAAGATGAATGGAAACAGATAAAATATTTCAAATCAATAATAAATACAAAATGAACTTTTTTGGTTTCTTTCTATTGATGTTGGCACTGGTATGGTATTGAAATGATGGGGCTTAACAGTCTCTGTTTTTCTGTTTTGATCTTCTCACAGTCATTGAGTTATTGGGTAAGGTTGTAGCTGAACACAGAGTTATCTTTTGGGTCCGTGATTATGTTGCACTGGCCATGTATCAATACTCAAACAATCTACATTACACAAATCACGCTCATGTGTTTGCAAAGGCAGTAGCTAGTCTAACAGGTGCAAACTACCTTGCACTGTTGCATTTTCCTTCTGTTTTGTTTTTCTGTCCATTATAAATTAATGTCTTTTTATTTCTTTTCCCTGTGTCGTTCAGATCTCCTGCTTTCGCTGATGCAACATTTTCGGCAGTGCAAGCGGCCCTCAACAAACGCCAATTACAGGTCAGCTCATCCATGCACTGGGGAAGTCGCTGTGACTTGAATTAGAGTGGAGTGGAGATAACTCAAAGCTGGATATTTAACATACCTGTTTAATAATTCAAACTATGTTTATATTACTCTTATTATTTCTCTTTTACCAAACTAATAAATCAAAAAGCAGATACATATAATTTGAAATTCAATTTTGTGCCCATGGTGTTTGAAATATTCCGACTGCACTGTTTTTTCCCTCATTTCAAAGGTTACTTTTAGTATCAAATTGTGTTAATGGAGATAAAAGTTATGTTTATTATCTATTATAATCAAGTAAACTAGTTCAGCTGCTGATTACAACCCTACATTTTCTCAGTTTTTTTGTTTTTTTTAAATCTTATTCTTAAATGATTTTCTCTATTTTCAGGTATCTGACCTTCGTGCGAAGTTGACAGCCAGTCGTGACACTGGTGTTTCCCTCAAGAAGGCAATGGAAGACGGAAACAACGAGAAGAAACGTCTGGAGCTTGTGATCATGAACCTGAAGGAAGATCTGGAAACAGCGTAGGTTGAATACGAATGTGCCTGAGAAACGCAGTGGAAAGAGAGAGCTAAAGTGGCATATCTCAGTCATATACCATTTTTCAAACGCAGTGACAATATCTTTTCAGTCAGACTGAACTTGAGTTCCTTAGCTTTAAATTATCTTTAAACTAATACACTCAAAAGAAAATTACACACTGATATTATATCAACCTCGTTTTTTTTTCTCTGTTGCAGGCGGCGGGAGAAGGACGACTCGTCCCGTGACAGAGAGAGAATTAAAAATGCTCTGAACGTGACCGGCTCGGAGAAGACGCAGCTGGAACGAGTACGTCACGAGCTGAATGCTCAGATTGAGGCGATGCGGGAGGAGAACGAACGTCTGAAGGCGTGCAATGGAGACCTGCAGAGGGTGAGAGATAACCTGGAGGATGAGAAGGAGGACATCATGAAGGATAAGGATCGTCAGGTCAAGGAGAATGAGAGATGGTAAGTCTGGGGGAGTGGGGCTGTGCTTTCGACTGATCCTATCCAACCATAAGAAATCTTTACCCATGTTTCATAAGGAAACGCTTTAGTCTCAAGGGCCAGTAGTATTGTCAGAAATTCAGATTTGTATTAAATAAATGTTAATTGAGGTATTCGGCTGCATGGATGACTTATTTGAAGCCATTATTTGATTATCACTTTCTCTTTATATTTTAAATTTCAAAACCTAATTTTCACATGAGAGCTGCTGTAGTCTTCGTGAGAAGAACTTTCCATCTATCTCAATTTTTCTATGCGTTCCACAGTCAACGTGTGATTGAGCAGCTGGAGGTGAAGATCTCTGCTATCAGGGAAGATCTGGTCGCCACCAAGGAGGCTCTCAACAAAGCTCAGTTAGACAAGGAAGTGCTGGATGGGCAGAACAAGGAAGTCGGTCAGTACCTGCAACTGCTGAGGAGATTTAAAACACGCAAACACTACTTCTTGCATAAACAGTCAGAGTCTTCTTGGTTTTGAAATTGAGTCTCTTGGATAACTAAATATTTGTTTTAAGCAAATCAGATTACAAATTTTATCCTTCTATGAGTTTGAAATATCCAGAAAGGATTGTGTTTTTCTTTAAATGTTGATGAGAGAAGAATTCAATGAGAGAGAAAGAGAGACATAGGTAGGTACAGTGCTGTGAGTAGTGTATGAAACATGCTCTATTTATGTAATTTATCATTGTGTAAACAATAAAACAACAAACTGGACTGCGTATACACATGCACCTGCAAATCTCTTCAGGTGATGCTCTGTCCAAGTCCGAACTCCAGAAGGCAGAGATTGAAGTTGAGATTAATCAGCTCAAGACAGAAGAGGCCGCCCTCAAAGACGCGCTGCTTAAGATGCAAGCGCTCAACGAGGGCCTTGGACAAGACAAGATCGAGCTCAACCGCATTATCCTACAGGTGAGGGGTAAATGGATTCTTAAAGTCTTTGGGAATGTTTGAAATATCCTATTTTGAACAACCCGTTTGCTTGAAATGTTTTTTCTCCCGTCCACACCCCTGAATTCATCACACATTACATTCTTCTTGCTTCCAGCTCGTACATACTGGAATCTTTAGTTTAGCTTAACTCTAATTTCCAAACTCTGCATTTAACCAGAACTATTTCCTATTCTTACATAAATCACCATCCCTGTCCTTTGAGTGAATATGGAAAGGATTTTTGTGGAGTTATTAACTATTTAGATGTTTTCAAAAGATAAGGAACTGTTCTATTGTTAAATATATATGATCGCAACTAGTTCAAATAAATGCTTGTGGCAATTAAAAATTTACAAGGCATCAAATGCTATGTGACAGATATAAACTTACAAGGCATTTGTATTCTGAGCCTTCAAACCTAAAAAAATTGCTTAAAATTGTCTAAATTTTTTGTTTTAAAACTGTAAGATTTTTTTTTTGTTTTAGAATAGAGAGAAGAAGCGGAAAAATCTATTCATATAAGAAGAATTTTTTTTTTGAAGTATTATGTTTGACATTGGACTCACTTGGAATGCTAATGAGACATAATTTTAAAATCCTGACATGTCTGTCTTCAGCTGGAGGCAGAGAAAGCTGCGCTGTCTGGGGAGAAGTCTGCCCTGGAGCAAGAGAAGTCTGGCATCAGAGAGGAGCTGGTCAGGGTCGAGCAGGAGAAGATGGACCTCGATACAGAGAAACATGGTGAGACGCAGGGAGAGGAAGACAGATAGACAGACTGCAAAATAAACAGTACTGAGGGAAGGAACAGCAAGAAAAATATTGAAGTGACATATCAAGAGACAGAAAGACAAGCAGGCAGCAGATAAGAATACACAAAGAATACACAACTATCAAGGAGACAGACATATGATATACTGACAGACATTCATAAAATCAAATATAAATCGAGGCTTTAGCTTGTAATCAAGTCAAGAGACATGTAATGCCTTTTTTTTTTACAATTAATCATATGTTTATCATATGTTGAATAGGAAATAGCAATCTGAATATTGGCAATAGTGTAGTGTTTTGAACTTATAGAAAAACAAAGAAACAAAATCACCAAATCTAGTTTTATGATTAAAATAAAAAAGCCCGCCATCACGAATCAATTTTGTGGTTGTCTGCTCACTCACCAGGTTTGAACCATACTCTGGAGCTGTCGGAACTGACGAGACAGCAACTGGAGGATGAGATTGTCTCCCTGACCAAAGACAAACAGGAAGTTATTGCTCAGCTTAACCAGGTCAGTAAACTAGTTTGGAAGAAGTCTGAGATGACCTCTCTTATATGTGCTGAGCGCAAATGGAAGAAGTCTGAGATGATCTCTCTTATATGTGCTGAGCACAAGCTGTCGGAGCTCTCAGTGTTTCTTACCACAAGACACAGGCCAGACCTGTATAAAGCTTTATTCCTTTTTAAATTGAGAATTTCAGGTAAAACTTGATATAGCCACACAGGCTGTAAGCACTCGGCAGCGCAACTTCACAGGCTGTTAGCACCTTAAACAGATACAGCTGTATGGATGTTATCATCATTGTAACAACATTTTGAATTTCTAGGTCACTGAGGAATCTGGACAAGATGCAGGCATTGATTCATCGAGGAACTATTTAAAAATTTTACGTTGTTCTAGTAATATTTTTATATTCCCAAGGCAGTTATTTATTATACATAGGCCAATTTTTTGAGAGCTCAAATTCATTGACATTACTGTGGATTTGGATGGAGCTAATGGGACTATGAACATAACAAACAGAGATGGCAATGGAATAGAAAGAGGGAGATGAAGATGGAAGAGACACAAAGAGATAGTTAAAGAGGTAGTGCGGCTGCAATTAGAAGAGAAGATAAGGGGAATGCTGGGAGAGAGGGCGAAGAATAGACTCAGACTTTGGGTCGAATCATTATCATAATAGAAGGAAGGTGCTGTCATGAAGTAACAGAGAGATTAACAAACACATGTGGTATATAAGAGTATTTGTATCATACTCCCTAAATAATAGCTTTTTTTTTTCTGAATCCTTAAGAGAAAAAAGACTCCTTGACTAGTTCTTTATAAGCAATATGCTGTATGGCCTCTGAGGCTCTGGCAAGTCAATTGGTTTCATCCTCTTAACCTAATCTCTAGAGGTATGCGAGGAAAATCAATAGGCACCAAATTCCTTACCAGCTAATATCAAAACAATCCATGGTTCCTGTCCT